>JAYRBW010115268.1:0-17638 GCA_036023295.1 Invenusta paracnida
ACGTAGGTAAATAGTAGTATTGAACTGCATGCAGAATTTAAAAGAGTGAACACTCTTTGTATAATTACTCTATGCTTTACAGTATGTGCCGTCAAATGTCTACGAAAGCTGGTTGTAGGAGATGGCCTATATAGCTGTTTACTACAATATACTCGATTTTGCAGCACTCAACGCGTGGATTATCTTTAAAAAATCCACTAATATCCAGGTAAAACGACAAAATTTCCTGCTTCAACTGTCGTCACAACTTCGAGGAGATGATGACTAATTTCATGCAGCTCGTCCAGTTCGCCCAGATCGTCAAGCAAGGCCATTTGTCCATCCACATGCCCCTACGCCAGCTAGTTTGGAGGGAATTGCCAATTGCTTTATTCGTTTTCATTGCATAAAGAACAGGATTGTCACCAGGTGTTCCCAGTGTCAGCTCCCCGTCTGTGGCAAGTACACAATAACTGTTTGTACCGTATGTGCACAATAAGAGTAACTTGGGTAATTTGATGACTTTGACACTATTTCGTACTCTATCTACTATTCTCCTATTCTGCATATATTCTTGCATATTTCGTTTTATATCATACACAATATATATATATATAAAAATTATTTGATGGATTCATAAATTTGTTTTTACTTGAATTTACGATTTTAGAATGATTCACATTGAAATAATGACATTTTTATTTAAAAAAAATACATTTTTTGAATATTGAAGACTTTTTCTGAATAAATATTTTCTGAATTAATGAAATTCAATGATTTTTGAGTATAATGACTGGCTACATAAATAAAAAAATATTATTGAAGAAGGGTTCAAAAATTGTTTAGGAAAATATATTCATTAAAGATTGAAACTGTTTTTTACGTCAATTGACGTATCCGCGCTTCTAGTGTTAACCATTACTTTCTATCATAGTTATCGAATTTAGTTAATAAACGCCCATTTTCTAGTAAATACCTCTTTCTAAGAAACACCGGCTCTCCGATAAGCTCCCCCTTCTACAAACTTTAGCCTCTACATTAATTATTTCATGAAATATTTACTAAATAAATATTCACCCAAGCAAGGAAGCATATAAATGAAATTGCGGTATTTGCACCTCATATAGTTAAATAAACATTGTTCTAGCATATTCTACTGAAAAAAATGGGCAAACAAATTTATATATAAATATATTTAAATTATAAAATTTCGTAAATTTAAATAAATATTTTTAACAAAAAAACAAATTATTATTGTACGTACATACTTTGTGAATTATTACATGAAATTAATTAATTAGTCTCCGAATAAGAGTTTTGTCGATTTTGAAAGAAAAATGCATTAATATATAAAATGTATGATTTGCTCATTTTTACAGAATTGTTTTGTATCACTCCTTTTGGATTCATAATGGTGAATATAGCGCTTTAAGAGGGCTTTAACGCCCCGCCCCCCCTCCGAGAGTATGAATTCGGAGGATTAATAGAAAATCTACTTTTTAGGATTTCTCGCATAGAATAAAACGGTAAAATACCTATTATAAAAGTTTTATATAAAAAAACTCTGATGCTTACGTATATCTCCATACAGCTTAACTTCACAGATAATCCATTCGACGTCGAACTCTTCGTAAACATCCGATATTAATACGATAAATTGACCAAATGAATTGCATGGAATACTCTGCAGTTGTCCCATGAATCCACCGTGGATATGGCCGATGAAACACGGACGATTGTCAGTCTGAAATATTTAATTTCTAATTATACATACATTAAGCAGTTTCAATTAATGGGATAATTAATCTTTAGGGTTTAATAGATTAAACACAGATTTATCAAAACTAGAACTACACCATAAGCACAACAGTTTATCCATTTGATATATCAGAATCTGTAATTAATTCATGCTATAAATTCTGCGTGGCCGTGTACTGGTTGATGTAAAAGTTAATCGCGTGCAAAGTGTTGGAATCAAAAAATTAGTATGATATACATTATATTAAAAACATACGTAATTATTGAAACACTATTATACGTACACAGTGGTAAGTAAAGGAGCAATACCTATGTATTAAGACATGTATATTATTATATTTATAAATCTGATAAGTTTGCAGTTTTAAAAAATATTTTCCGCTGAAGAAATTTATAGCAATTGTGGAATTGGGTATCGATGGAGGAAGTTCTGTGTTGTCTTAGTAGTTAACATAATGTGAATTTAACCATTTGTATGGAAACTATACCGGCCCTACCGTTACTTCCAAAGGGATACTTTCATCTAATGTGTGCGACTTCAGGTATTTCATGTAGACCACAAGATAGTTGAGGTAAACCTTCCTCCGGAGTCGGATTTGCCAGTAAGGCTTGTGAGTCAACCGGGAACCGGTACAGCTCTGTAACCGATCATCGATCAAATGGGCCCCCCGCCACACTCCATAGCCGGTAAGAACGTTCCTGGCTTCTTTTCTCAAATCTGCGTACTTTGTGATTTGTTTGCCTAAACAAGTTCGAATTAAGATTGGGATACCATTGCACGTATACTAGGTCTGTGTACTGAACGTGAAACATATGTTTTATGATTTAGACAGATAGGAACATATAGATCATTTGATATTAAATTAATTCGCAATTGAAAAATAGAAGTCTTAGTTCAATAAGACAGGTTTCGCCAGATATTTCTCCTTGGTCAGTTATGAACTAGGACCAAGAAGAAAAAAGCATATAACGTTTCCTGTTTTTAATGATAATTTTATAGTTATATCTGTTTAAGCATATACAGATAATTATTGAATTATTTAAGCAATTCAAGATGTAATGAATACAATTAGGTACATATTATTATTCACAAATATATTATTTATACTTTTATATATACCTTGTTTTAGTTTTTTTATTGGCATGTTTCACTGTATATAGGTTATACATAAATATAATAATATTTACAGATACGATGGCTAAATGTTACATGGCTGTGAGGTGTTTAGGCAAAATATTAGTTAAAAACATGAAAATAGTATATATTTAACTTACATTCTCCTTTGTAACCAAACATCTTAAACTTTGATATGCACGCAATTGGATTTTCGATTCTGATTACCCTACCATCCATAACATTATAAGCCGCTATTTCGACTTGAGATTTGACTTTAAGGATCTTTCCGCTTTTATAAAATGGAATCGGCAGGGGCGAAGGGATGACTAAGAAAGGAAAAACCTTGCAAGGAAAAAAGTACTTATGATATAAATTATAAATATATACCTAATCATGAATTTATACATTTGATTTATATCTATGAAAAATATTTTTTGATTTACGTTTTCAGAATTATAAAAACATAAAGTGTTTAAGTTTTGTAGTTATATTAGTAGCAGATGGACAAACAGATTTCAATTTTCGTGTTGACGTGTACGTGATTATATGTATGAAATACAGATATTTATTATATTTTAATTGATTAATAGCTATTTACTTGTTTTAATGATAAAAGAAATCATTGAAACATAATATAAACATTGTGCACATATTCTTAGGAAGTAATTATTAAACTCGCCAAAATATTACAAACAATGACTTCCATTTTTGTTTTAATGGTTAAAATGTGATATTTTGATTGGACTATATTGTTATTACAAAAAAGGAATATCATGCAAATCTATTTAAAAATATGTTATGCATACATATATCTTTAAACACTAGTTTCAAAAACTTCATTGGCTAAATTAGTCTAAAAGTATCCATATAAAGCCAAAAGTATTCTTTCAATTGCTAAATATATTGATGGACTTAAATAATTAATCAAACTCTATTTAAAAAAATTAGGTTCAAAAGTTAGATAACAAATAATTTAAATCGGTTATGTATGTAATTTTGGTATATTTTTATTACAATAGCAACATCCAGATAGGCCTATATTAAAATAGTGTTATTTATGTCTTGAATTTTTTTAAACAAACAATAGAATTGATTCTGTAAACCTGTAAAAAGGACATTATATTTGCAAAATTATTGGTTGCTTGCTTAATGTTGCTGTTGATTATGAGATATAGCTGTTAGTATATGCAATGTGAAGAAAAATCATGCATTACGCTTCTATTATATCAATTAAGATTAGAAAAAATTGAAAAGTCTGGTCTGTTCAAATATACCTATAGGCTAAGAATTGCAGATCTTTTTTAATGGAAACATTTTATTGGCAATTTTCCATATCTAAACCCGAAGATTAAACAAATATTTACTAAGTATTTCGATTTGTGTTTAATATTCTTGAATATTACAAGAATCGACCTATACTTACAAAAATATTGACCACAGAGTCACGTTTTACATCCAGATTGTAGTACACAGCCGTGAATGTAGTCGTTATATGCATAGTGATAGAAATAAAAACATGTGGATAGTTAACGTTATCGTAACAAACATTCAAACCGTCGGCATTTTTCCACAATATCATAACTTGTCCTCCATACTGGTAATTTAAATAGCGGAAACTGGTATTCATGGTTGTCAATGGTATGGAAATTTCAAAATGACGGTACTCTGATAATTTAACAACAAATTCATATATGTATAATTGGTGGATATTGTATAGCTTGCTGTAAAATTGCAAGAAGAATAATAGCAATATTTTAAACATGATTTAATTATCCTTATCCCTACCGAGTAAGAGGAAGTCTTTAAAACTCCCCTTCGTTATTTTAAACTTCGTTAATGTAAATTTCCGTGGCTTTTCCTAAAATAAAGTTCTACAACTAGTCTAACGCTATAGTTACTATTAATTGAACTATAAAAGACTCATTTGCAACGTGAGCCATTCTCAACAATGCGACTGCAACAAGTTAGAACAATTAACAGACAGAAGAGATAAAGCCGCTATCAAGCTATTCCTAGCTGCGAAAAACACTAACACCCACGTCCAATTGTCCCAAGATCCTCTCAGCACTGGAATCGTATTATTGAACCACCGGCAAGAACTACTAAATTTAGAAATTCTTTTGTCCCTAACACATCAATTTTGGTTTACGGGACGCTTAATACCGGATGAAATCATTTTTCTCCTTCCTTCCCTTCCCTTTTCTATATTATATTACTTTTATTATTTTAACTATAACACTACAAAACTTTTAACATTATCATTACCTGTAATTCTCTAATACACATGTAAACTTGCAAATCCGATTCCAATTTGGTGCTTTTTGTTGTTAAAAATATATGTACAGTTATTATAATAATAATAATAATTTTTATTATAATTATTTAATTGAACACCCAAATAGGTGGTCACGTGACCACTCTCCCCCTTTGAATACACCCCTTTGTAAAACATGAGCAAAACATTCTTTTATATAAAAATGCATATTTCTCAAAATCGACGAAATCTGATTCAGGTACTGTTTAATTTTATGTAATAACTTACAAAAAAACGATAAAAATAATTTTTATTGCAGACATTTTTTTGTGAAATTGAATTATTAATTTTTCAATAAAAATGCAGATTGTTACCTATTTTTTTCCAATTTAAATATTTTTTATAATTTTTTCAATGGAATGTGTTAAAAAACTGTTGTTCCACTACATGCAAAGTTTCAAAATTTTACTCTATTAGTAAGTTTAAAAATTATTGCGAGAGGGGTGGCTAGATAGTCTTTCCACCATCCCTGGGGATATGGATGCGCAAAAGAACCCGATATGGATACAGTTGATCAGTAGGAATTTGCTAATCTTTCGCTTTTGAACAAATTTGAACAAAGTAAATAAATAGTTCGTGAGAGAGTCATATAGGTAGACGAAGCTATTGATTTTGAGTATAATCTGAAGAACAATATTGATTTTGAGTATAATCTGAAGAACAATATTGATTTTGAGTATAATCTGAAGAACAATATTGATTGCCAGTAATCTGAGCCAGAACACGGAGGTTGGGCAGTTATCTCCGCGCTATTTGATGTCTAGATACACAAGATGCATCATTATTATATTGAAAAAATTGTTATATGACCTCACAACATAAGAAATTATCAACATTTGAAGTTTTGAAAATAGTGCAGGTATTCAAGGGGCTATTGTAAACCCCTTTAACCGAACAAAGGGCAATTTATATTTACTTCCAGAAGTTATTCAAGTGAATGTAAGAATGTTTCGACTACAGTTCTGGATTATTATTCTTCTATTTTTACTATAAAAACTCTTCTTTATTTGTTAAATACTAATAGAGTTTCTGTAGAATTGTAAACACGCAATTTCTTTAGATGATAAAATATACAGCTCTGATTTTTTAATTTCAATATTTTTCAATTTCATTAAGTAATCCAAGGGAAATAAAACTAAAATAGAATAATGAAACAAAACTATAATGTAATAACAAAATAATTAAGAGTTGTAATTGAACATTATCTAAAAGCTTCTGCATGCAGATTTACAGAACTATTTTCATTTTACATTTTACGTTTATACGTTAGGCCACATACATAGGCCAGTTCAATGTTCTGTTTATCGTGGTTTTGTTTAAACTCAGCTTAGACTGTCCTCAGCTTACACCCAACCAATGAAATAGAAAACGGGAAGAAAGCAAAGTTCGTAAATCAAACGAGACATTTAAGTAGATTTTCCAGCGAAGGACACACCAACATCTCTATCAACGTCTAATCGAAAGCTAAGCGAAGGCAAACGTGCTAAAGCCAGATTGACTTTGCTTAGCCACACAGAGATGTATTATTTAAAAAATATTTCCTGAGTTGTAACAATAAAATTTCGTCTAAACTGCTTCAAACGGAAACCCATTTCAAACTTTTGTTCAGATTGAATTATTGTTTGATGTATTGTTTGAGTACCTTTCTAATAACCCCCTGATGTAATTAAATCGGGCCTTCTAAATTAATTTAAATTTGAATCGCTCATTGCCTTGCACTAATATGGTAGTTGTATTTTATATTCATAAAATAAGTAAAACGATCTACGTTTTTCATGATGTAATAAATATCAATGATAGAATATAATATTAACATAATTATGTTGAAAAATAATGACTTAAAAATTAAATAATTATTAACTTAACTAAATAAATACAATATAAATGCAAATATATAAAATAATATTTAACAAAATAATAACATTAATAATAATGTAAATTTAATTAATTATTGTATTAATATATTAATAATTACGGCAAATATTGCGTTTAATAATATCATTATTAATTAACATAATAATATATAACTTGGACTTAACTTTTGCCTTTGGTTGGAGCGCGCTAAAGTGTGATTTCGCTTATAATGGTTTTGTCACAATCCTCTATTTTCCATTCAATCTTAATGCAATTAAATTTAAACTAAACCAAACTAAGCCAGACATTGAAATGACCTTATAATATTTCAGAATATATTATGTATATACCTCTTTAGTAAAATTATATGTTCTCAATTAAAAATTGTAAAAGAAAAATTAATGAATAATTTAAAAATAATGATCTCTTTGATTAACTTTCGTAATGCTTAATGATTTATTATAAATTATTTGAGAGGATCTGAGTTTCGAATGCACAATGCCTCCCAATATTTATTTATTTAATCATTTTAAGAGAGTTTTTAAAAGCTACACTTTTTTTTCAATCAATTATTATCACCCGCAATTAAAGTAAATAAAACAATAACTTACTGTCTTTGCCCTCAGTGGTGTTTCTTAAGTTAATTTTGAAATATTTCTTAACATATTCTTCTAAAATATCATCAAATATTGCAAGAATGGTAAATTCACATGTTAAACTGGTAAGTTATTGCGCAACACATACCTTCTATATATAAATTGTTGTTAGGTGGATCAACTGCACAGAAAGAAATTGAATTCACAATTAATTAGGAATGTATATAAATAGTAACAGTTTAAGTTGCTTATATGCGAGCCTATCATAAATGAAATTAAATAAATAATAAAGGATAATTCTGAGGTACCAAAATACATTCTGTAACTCATCCTATGAATGCTCTATAAATATTTAGTTTACCAGTATAATTTAGAGAGCAATTGATGGAGAGGCGATTTATTAGAGATGAGATATTAATAAAAATATAATATACCTATATAATAATGATTTACGAACGTATAGAAGGTGTCGTTTGTCGCTAACAATGAGGAAGCACTCAATGCTATGCAGACCTGGTTTATTAGGGAAATTACAGTATATTAGAGAATTTGCAGTTTATTAGGGAAGTTACGGCTTATCAAGGAAATTCCAGTTTATTAGAGAATTTGCAGTTTATTAGGGAAATTCCAGTTTATTAGAGAATTTGCAGTTTATTAGGGAAATTCCAGTTTATTAGAGAATTTGCAGTATATTAGGGAAATTCCAGTTTATCAGGGAAATTCCAGTTTATCATGGAAATTCCTGTTTATCAGGGAAATTGCAGTTTATTAGGAAAATTACGATTTATAAGGGAATTCTCTATAATATAATAGAATATTAAATAAATAATTTAATTATACGTGTTTATTTACAAATTTTATTGAATTTATTGAAGATATAATAAAGAGAAATTTTCCCGTTATTCATCTATTCTCAAATCACTGATTTTGTTTTAAGTTGATTATATTAAAATTATTATCTGTAAAGTATAAAGAATAAATCCACAGGTTTAACAGCGTGTGAAATTAGGGAATATTAATGTAAGCCTGCATATTTCTCCTATTTTTCTGCTGCTATATTTAACTCTTTCTTATTTTGATTTGCTTATATCAAGATTCGTTTATACACGATTAAAAATTGGCATTTAATTTGAACTAAAAAACCTATACAAATGATAACATTTAAGTACACATTAAAATATATCAGCATAGATTTGCCGGTCTTATTACTTATTATATTTTACACATAAATCAATTTTTAAAATAGCGTTTTAATTGATAAAACTGATTTTATCGCAAAACAGGCTTATCGGAAATTCTCTAATACATAAAATTGTTAATTATATATGAATAAATGCACCGGCTTTGTTGGAAAAAAATACTGCAGTTAAATATTATGAAAATATTTTATAAATTCAGACTTATGCAGCAAATTTCTTTTTATTCAATTTGGCGTATCATATATTCCTCCAAATAATTTATTCGTAAGTAAACTTTTAGAGTATACTTTAATTTTGTTATCAATTATATATGTTTGTTTATTGTGCCGTCTAAAATTACTTGAGTAGTCATCCTTACTTTAGCTACGGAAGTAAATGTATTTTTCAATAAACTATTCAAGTGACAAGTATATGAATTGAAAATACCAGCATGTATTTATTACCAAATATAATATATAATAATTAAAACTCTTATAAGCGAGGCAGACAAAATCATAAAGTTAAATCTAACAAAGATAAATATATTTAAAGCAAGTACCATAGATATCCAATAATACATAATATAATAAACTACATAATATGTAGATGTACACTTTAAAAAATCAATATTGAATTTAATTGGTAGGTACCATTAAAACGGATTTTCTTATGTTTAGTATTAATTTTGGAAGGGTATTTAAATATTTAAATATTGGTTGCCTCACAAGATTAAGTTCACTATTGAATTTCTAGATTGTAAATATAAATCTAAATACATAATTAGTATTTGATTATAATGTTCGATGTCAATGGCAATAAAACTTACCAATATGTAATTGAGATAATCTATTGTTATATAAATCTAAAATATATGTAGATAAATGGTTAGTTAACACAAGTAAAAAAATACGTACCCATACATTTTATCATCAAATCCACTGAAACAAGACAAATATATACTATCCAAAAGTTAAATTTTACTTTTAAAATATAATAGCCGTATAATCGGCATAGTGTAATAAGGAAATGATTAAACAAATAATTTTGTGTAAATCATTCGATAACAATGCTTGACTATTGTTTAGAGGATAAAGTATTATTATGATATTGCATATCACTTAAATACCTAGTAGTAATAGATAAGTAGTAATAATATAGTAAAAATAAAAATATCGATGAATTTTTTGTATTATTAAAAGTAGTTATACGAATTGAGTTTTTTTAGTTTTATCTATTAACCACATTATTCTAACAAGTTTGAACATGTTTCATCTGTTTAGAAGTGTATTACAATAATAAATATATTAATTTATTAATATACTTGTCGTATATTTTACTGTGCATATGAAATATTTATAGTTAAAAATATAATTTGATTACAATACATGAATTATAAAAAAACAAGCTTAGATTAACTGAATATTTGCTCCTACCAAGTATGTACTTCAATTATCATCAAATGATTTTCAAAACTTATAAAATTATTTAAATAGAAAATTTCCCCAAGTGTTTCAGAAAATCTGGCTAAAATATCACCCAAAATATTGATAACAGAAACAATTCTAATTGAACACGTGCAATTGTAGCTGAACTCACGAAATGTTTTTATAATAATATTGTTGTAACTCTGCGCTTAATTCTCACTCTGTATTATTATGTTGTAAGAATTATGCTTCTTATTTAGTGTTATTTAGCTGATAATGGTTTAAGAAGAAAACCTAAATGTAGCTTTAAATCTCTCTTCGTTTTAAATTTTACTAATTACTTATCCTTTTTGTTAATTATTACTTTACTCTAATATGTTATATACTAAATACACTAATTATATAAAATTAAATGTACCTAGCTAAATTAACGTGCAAAGGAATACGATAATATTCACTTTGATCAACCACACCACATTTTTATGAGTTTTTATTTATCTAACGTGAGAACTTTGAATTTTAAAGAAATAATTATTTCAGACTTACATTTTAGCCTATGAAATATATTTGGATATATCAATAATAAGTTTATCAACCATTTCTTTAAATATCTAAGGGCCGAGAGACTCGGAAGCACGTGTTAAGGCCTATGCACACTGAACGCAGCGCGGCGCGGCGTGTCAAAATGCAATCTACACCGAACGCGTCACTGGGCAGAAAAAATCGATACATTCTCTGTATATAATCTACATTTAAACAAAAAAGAAGGAGGACAGTATACTGAGTCAGTGAGCCATTGTTAATATTGATTTTTGACGCGCGTGAAATTGAAAATTAATTTTCATCATTGATTTTCAACGCGCCGCGCTGCTTTCGGTGTGCATTGCCGCATAAGATGATTTTATGCATTTAACTTGTTTTATGCGCTGCCTTCAGTGTGCATCGGCCTTAGGTCAGTCGTCATGGTCATGCAATCCATTTGTTATGTCGTCTCTATTACCCATATAGCTCTGTGGATATAGCGCCAACCTGTCAGACTTCCAAACCATTTTCTTGAGTTTGAATCCTGTTTACGCACATATGAAATGTGTGTCTGTTGTCCAGGTATGCTTAACAAAATGGATTTTAACAGCATTAACAAATAATTCATTTGAATCGATTAAATTATATTTTGTAAATCATTGACCAACAAACAACGCAAAGCGTATATTATGCATTTATAAGGCTCGATAAGACAAAATATACAGAAATTGTAAAAGAAAGAAACGCTGATTAAAATCTTTTGACACAGACGGCCATTGAAGGTGTAAAGACGTACGACACTTCAGCCGTGTGGGCTTTATCAAGTACAACTGATGGTAACTGATCAAGTCGATAAATATAGACACATTAGTACAAGTGTTAATTGCAAGTTAAAATATAGAATCATACAATAGGGATTTATATAATTTCAGACAATTTAGAGTATTAAGCTGATAATAATAGGAATGAGTGATTCAGAGTATTGCAAACTTCAGTTCAATAGAAATTGCATAATTTAAGATGGTTTATAGTATTAAATAATAAATATTAAATATTAATAACAAGTAAAGATAACCCCAAGTATTTCAAAAGTTGCATGTTTTTCTTTTTTTAATAATTAATTCCGGGTATGTGAATATGTTAATTAAGTTTGTAAGGCATCGTATGACAAAAATAGGTGCTCTTGCTTATGTTTAGGTGGAATATTAATAAATATATATTTTTTTGAAACATCGCACAAATCGATTTACTAATACTTATGTTAAACCACATTTTATAAAAATATTTTATTTTAGACTTGATTCGAAATACTTCAATTGTCTAAATTATGTTTGTAGCATTCAATACATTATTTTAATACATTTACTTGTTTATTTATATACGGCATCATTAAGATTATAAATCATTTTTGCTTTAAACAAATTATATGACTTTCTTAAAATATTCATTTGACTTGAATCTTGCTGGATGTTCAGCATATACACACCTGATATTGTTGTTCTTAGCAGGAAATGTCTATTACGCTATAATTATTATAATAATGGTAAATAATTATGAATACAATTTAACTTACCAATTTGGTTTATGTCTATTGAGCATCGAATATTCAATTTGTGTTTCTGACTTTTAAATACTGAAAACATATTCTTTGCCTTTTCTTTAACTTAAAAGATAATAATTCGTTAAAATACTCTACATTAATTGTCCAATTAATATAACTTTCAGACATAAACTATAAACGTGTCTTTTCAATGTATTCATACAAAAATCTTAGAAGGCAGAATATTTACGCCTAAAACACAAGTTTTCAAGGAAAGTTATTATGAATATAAATATATTCATTCCTTGTTCCATTTTAATTTTTGTTCTTATAAATTATTAGTATACTCTTAATCGATTAATGTTTGTCATTTTATCAACTAAAGCAATATTTAAATTTACAGCGTTAAAATTTAAAAATATAAAACTCCGCAAAATGTTATAATTCACAGATAATGTGACTCGATGGGTATCTCCAATAAGCGTTCAACATTAAAGTTGTAAACACACCTAGAGCAGATCCAGTATGGCGCCTTCCATGCTACATTTGTCACAATTGTGCTTTTAATAGGCATTGATCAGTAGACACACGTGCTATTTTTTAGGAAGTAACCACTGCATTAAATTTCCTTCAACTAAAACAATTTAGAAGTAGCAATATATATCACATTTCTCTTCATGCAAAAGATATGTTGTAATAATACAGTTATTTCATTTCATTTCAGAATACTTGTATTCTAAACGAACGAAAACTCAAATGTTTGCTACGTATTACGTGTTAGGAAAATTGTTTATTCTATAAAAGAGTATTAATTATGTAGGTTAGACATTTATAAAGTTATTCTAATGCGGTGAACTATTTAAAATTATGTTTTCCAAATTATATATTTTATTACTTACAGAATATATTTTATTTTATTTAATATTTCGTGTCAGCTAACTAACTAAATACACTAAAATATAAATTAATTTTCCACAAGACGTCATCTTATAATGATATATATATTTGGTAAATATAACTATTTTTAAGAGATTTAGAATTTCATAGTAAACTTAATTGCCTTATAAAACTGCCTTACATATATTCAGAGTTTAAGCAATCAATAACTGAATCAATAATTACTTAAATTAACAAGAAAAGCTTACTTATTGGTGGCATTTACAAGATTATAACGGGAACATTATCTGGGGAAAATTTGTTTACAAAAGCTAGTATGTTCCTGGATAAATTCTCAAAATACGGTACCGGTCGTGGGTTCGAATCCCTGTCTGCCGTCACAATAAATATCATTGGCGAAGTTGGCGTACTTCGCAATTGCTTGCTTGTTCCCCGTGATCTGGGTCACTTGATCCGACTTTGAGTGCATTATATGCAGATATTGTCGTTAAATCACAATTTAATTTATTTTAATTCAAAACAACCGACATTATTATTGCGAAATGTACATTTGTTCTGATTGAGAACGATAATATCCGTGAACTAGAAAGCTTTTATGGATATTTAATGTGGAGTGCAGGGATATTGTTAATGTATATACTGCTGAATAGAAATTATTACAATTTCAATACAGTGCGAAATATTTGATGGACCCATTTTTAAGATGTAGAATAACAATAGTTTGTCATTAAAAGCTGTAGATTAAAAATTAATAAATCAATATACACACATATATAATACGATTATATTATAAGGTAAACATATTTACTTGTACATGTATAAGCATAAAAATCAATAACTTAATTTAATGAAATAGAAATAACATTTGAATTATATTTTAAATAGTTTTAGTTGAGCGATTCAGGTAATTCAATGTTATAAATTTAAACGTATATACTGAAATATTTTCAATATGTTCAATATAATTATATTTCTTATATTGGTAAATAGGAATAAGTTTACATAATTATTCAATGTTTACCGAAAATATTATAATATTTATCAATTGCCTCTGGTTGAACTTCGATGAATTTTGATAGTAAATACAAGTTTTCAACTTGAGCGAAATTAAATCGTAAAAACTATTTTTCGATTACACCTATGTCGACCGTTGTTTTGCCTTCACTACCGTGGGTTTATGCGATTATTTACTCAAAACTGACCTCATTTTGAGCATTCAAACATATTAACGATTTCACGGCAACGTTTATTTTAATTAAATGAAAACAAAACATGTTCTCTGGGGTTGAAACATCGGTGCTTTGAGGGATTGAGGCATTATAAATAGAATGTTTTTAAATACAGCGTATAAGAAGTTTTAAATTGCTTATATCTAATTGGTGGTCTATTAATTGAATTGATACTAGATATATAATTAACCAAATTTGATTTAAAAAAACTACCAGTTAAAGCTTTTTGAAATTTAGTGCATCACAGTAGTCAAGGAATCGAGAGATATTTTTGATAAATTACTTCAAACCACCAACTCGAACATTGATTGACGGAATAAACTATGCACACTCCACTCCACTTCAATGTACAATAATATTGGTGAGAGTTGAGCAATTATTTGAGTAATTGGTTGTTGTCGTCCCAAAAAGTAAATAAATAAACCTTCTTAGGAAATTTCATCTCGAGCAATATAACAAACATTCTTGCAAACAAACAATGGCTTCTTCGTCGCTGAGATATTTGAATAAACGTCTGCTTTGACAACTCAAACAATTATGCAATATAAAGAAACATCAACGAATTAAAACTCTGGAGAAAGTGGAAGGCGAGGAAATAATAAACTGCTCAAATAAGCCTCCAAACCTCAAAAGTTCGGATGTTTGCGATACAGAAAGTCTTACTTTCAGTGATCCTCGTTTTGTGGGTAGTTCAGGAGGGATCTGTGGCAGCTGTCGTTCCCTCGCTTGGCTGCCCCGATGGCTACTACGATCTCCAGGGAGTATGTATCCACTACGCAGTAAAGCAAATGACCTTCTGTCAAGCCGAGCGCTACTGTTACCATGTCAACGGGCAGGTGGCACGTTTCGAGGTTGTTTATCGGTTGAACAATATGACTAGCGACATGTGGTTTGGAGAGTCAAACATGCGTGGTGATGGATGGCGGTCGTTGACCAGTGAGGACTTGGTCAAAGAACAGCAGTCACTCAATGATGACAGGCGGTGCGCAGTCTACGGGATACTAGGATCCATATTCAGAACAGCTCGTTGTGACACTACCCTTCTTTTTCTTTGTGAACTGGGTCGAGCAAGAGAAGCAGAATTGAAGGCGAACACTTTGAGGGTCCCGTTCTTCCTGGAGGTGGACAACTCGAGAGATAACTGGACGGGGGATGAGGGAATTGTGACCGAAGAATCACGCGTAGGTTGTCTGGTTGTCATGGAGAATATGGGGACATTAGCGTGCGCACAAAGGTATAAGGTTTTAATGTGTTCCTATTTGATGTTAAAATATGTAGCTCTTTAATTGATTAATTTTTAAATAAATTATCAAATTTTCTATTTATTCGATTTTTTTTGCTGTTTTTATATTTTTTATTTTGCTTATTCTGGCCTTTTATAATATTCATCATAGAGTAATGGAACACAGATATTTCGCTCTTATTGATTCTGTATACAGTTCTGAATTACTCTTTTGATAATCTAAAGCTTTTGAAACATAATGCGTTATAAACTGGGAGCAGTTAAACAGCTTATGTGGTGAAACAGTTTTAGATATTCAGTCAATAAATGATATTTGAACTTAACTTATTTGGACATAACTTACGTGTGTTAAAATGGTGTATTTGCTCATTGAATTAATTTAATAAACATATATAATACTACATTTTTGTAACCCATTTACATAAAATTGATTGTAATAAAACTATTTTATATTTACGAAATTTACAGCGCTATGTAATCTATTAAATAATGATTGATATCTCCGTGTTTACTTACTCTATTGTATTTACTGTTTACATATATATTAAGAACTGTTGTTTTCAAATGTTTGATGTATATTCGAATATATAAGAAAACATTAAATTGGCAGATTAAAAGTTATTGGTATTTTTGGATATAACTGTATAAAAAGTTATATTTGGTTATATTCCAAAATATACACACTACTTGACTTATTTAATTATATTTAATCACAAACTTAGTTTAATTTAAGACTATCAAACAGTCAGTTTAAAATAGTAATTTGAATTAACTTTGAAGTCTTCCTGGAATTCTGAGAGCAAACTGAATTGATGAATAAATGATTTAGACAGCTTTCTGCCACTACACCACTATCTACTTATCGAAAAATCTATAAAGGGTGTTCTTCTTTCGTCCACTTCAGATGTTTCGAGATGGAGACGTGTCTGGCGATGTTCACAGATTCCACACAGCCAGCTGCAACTTGCGTCATTAACACGTTTATCGATTCTGAGTTGCCCAATGAGTGGAAAACCAGAGTCTGGAAGCGCTACATGAGAGTCAAATACTAGTCCCATAGATATCCGTGACCAAAGATAGTTAGTTAATAGGGCGGTATAAATTATTTCATATTATGGCTATCACCAAAATGTTTATATTTGTGTCGTTTGATTGTAATGAAAACAGCAGATTCATTTTTGGAGAAAATTTTAATTATTCAATAGTACCTATTATCTTTTCGTTATTATTATTTTAGCTACTGTTTAGTTTTGCAGTAGTATAAAATAATGATATCATATAATTATTAAATAGTATGAACTTCTCTATACTTTATACATATTATATATACTATACTTGCATAAAAAAGATTGTTTTTAATATCTATTGATTATTCGAGTATTACTTATAGATTGTTATGCATACATTAAATGGTTGCATTTTTAAGGATATATTAAAAAACAAAACTGCATTAAACTTCTCCTTCAATTGTGATTACATTTACCCCGTGACTTTTTTATAAAACAATTCCTGATATTTTGTACAACACCCTAATAAATGTTTATTTAAGTTATACCTACACATCCTATTATTCAATACTTTTTATGACACATTCGTCTATTTGAAGATTAATAGGATTACGTATATTTATAGATTATAATTACGTCATCAATTTAAAAATGATTTTAGTATTACATCTAGTTTAATTTTAACTAACAAAATATTTTTAATGTAATTTATTGTTTTGGCTCTCATGTTTAAATATCCAAATGTTTGCATGGCAACAATTCAGTCTGTTAAATAATGAAACAGTAGATATCATTATCCACTTGAATCAATTAAAGTTAGTTCCGGTCGATGACTTGTATAGTACGGCAGCTGAGGAGGTTTATTCCAGTGAAAAGAGCGGATTGATGACCTCAAATCTGAAAGTATAACTTGTATCTCGATAAACAATGGATTGCTGTCGTGTTTCTGCCAATGGATTATATATTTTATGTGCAATTTA
>JAYRBW010115279.1:0-17637 GCA_036023295.1 Invenusta paracnida
CATCAAAATCGACAATAAAATGATTACAAACAATGCCGTATAACAGTGGTTGCTACATTGCACATTTAATAAATAATAAAAAAAAATTCGGTGACAATATTAATTTACAAAATTCTATAACATCTTAAAATATAAGACGGCAGGCATAAAACAACTCTCATAATAAAAATAGAGCAGGTATATGATAGAGTAATAGAGAATGTCTGTCTAAAATATCGAAAATTATATCCAATCATTCTACCTTAAAAATATATAAAACTTTCGATAGGGTGGATATTTAACCTAGATCACTGACCTACATCCAGAAGAATCGCGTGCTGATGACACGTCAACTGTTCCAACAACTCAGCATAAACACGGTTCGAGTAACCCCCTTTTACAATAACACTCGGCATAGGTGGTAGACGTTGGCTATTGGACGCCTCGTGCTGGCCAACAAGAAAACGCCACGTCCTTCCACGCAGTTGCGCTGGCAATCCGTCGTGGAGACGGCGTTGGAGTTCTTTTATTGGCCAATTCTTGTTGTTGATACCGGTAGAGGCATTCCCATCGAGAATGTTGGCCCACTGAAGTGCGTTGTCAGTAGCAGCACTACCTGAGAGTCTAGAGTAGGGCAGGTAGCCGCTCAACTCAACTAGATTCTCATTGGTTGCTGAAAATAGGGAAAAAGTAGCCAATGAGACAAAAGTTCAGAATACTTGAAACAAGATTTTATAGTTAATACTAATAATAATAAAGTGTGTGATTATTTTATAATTATAAAGGCACAAATGATATAGCATAATTATTAAACGAGTGATAATTTGATATTACAGATAAATAATTATAAACTCAATAACGTGATTGATTAATAATAACAGTTATTGAGTTTTAACATTATTTTTCCGAACGATAAGGATGAACTAGCAGTGACTATTTACCATAACAATGGGGCTTTTAGATGTTCCACAGAATTTAACTTTTGCAACTATAAGTATGTATATTATATTATATAATTTAATTTAATTCGAAAACACTTACGATGAGACCGTATACTTTATTTTCAATAGCTCCATTAGGTAATCAAATTATTACCCAAATTACTCCAATTATTATTTTGGTATTTAAACATATTACACTGACCATTTTTACAGCAACATTGCAGGTCAAATATCCTCTGGTGTAGAAATTTATAGACAGAAACAGTTAATATATTTAATCGATAGGTTTTCCAGATCAAATAGAGACGGGGCGAAAGAACAAATGCGTCGACGTCAGATCAAATAGAGACGGCTGATATTTGAATTGTAAAATTGTGTATTTCGTCAAACCAAATGTTTACAAGGCCATATCAAATGCGTCCAAGCAACATCAAAATTTAATGTGTTCAAGCAAAATTAAATGTTGACACAATAATCATATAGAGCGTTTATAGATTCTAATGTTAACTGAGAGGTGATATTTATGTATTGTGGCATCATAAATTAAAGCCTTTTGAATATATATGCACATATAAATACATGTAATATTCTAAACAATTATCCATATTGCCATTTATTTGACATAAACTATTTATATTTACGTAAAAAAATAATGGGGTAAAACATTAACTTAGTTTAATGCATAAAAGCGAAATATTTCATATTTTCAGGCCAGTGCGAGCATATAAGAGGTAACATTTTTAATGATTTTGACAGTGCGTCGTTTCTCGATAACTACTCAGATAACCGGGAAAAGGTAAGTCCCAGGAGACTCGGATTGAATTTCGTCTATCTACATAATGTGTACAAAATGGCTCTATGCCTGTATTTTAAGTTTTCGATATCCATTAAGCTTGGTAATCTAGGTAGACATACGATATTAATTAACCCCACCCTCCTCCTCCTACCGGGTTTGGCCTCCTGTGCTTGCTGAAGTTGGCGCTGTCGTTGTGACATGCGAACGAGCTGGACAACCTCATCGGCAGCTCGACGCCACAGTGCCCGCAATTCCTCGCTCGATCGTCCTGAGCGTCCACTTCCTCCACCGTCCTCCGTTGTCCGACTCCCCGTCTCAGCGATAGAGTCTGCAGCGAGAGCATAACTCAGCTTGTTTATTATTGGTACAAGAATTATTGGTAAATTTCAAATTCCCGTAAATAAGTGAAGTTTAGATTTATAAAATATAATGTAAACAAAATAAATAATGCCATAATAGTTTCAAAAATATATTTTTTAATAAGTAAAAAAATATAAAATGCCTTAAACCAAAATGTTTAAGTAAACAAAATGAAAATTGAAATGATTCATTAAGATGCGTTTAAGGTGTTATTTATAAAATATTAATCGCACAATTTGTTTGCGCCACTATATTTGACAATGTTTTTTATCCAGCGAATCCATTTGCAATCTTAATACTGACAGCAAAATTGAATAATGAAACCAAGCACCGTGACTGCCTGGATTCAATAGATAAATATCCTTTTTATTTAAGGATAAAATAAATAAGTGAAATAAGATGCCTACATAGAAACAGTATTAATCACACTAGATCACATAACACCACGCTACAAGCTGAAGTAAATTTAAAAATATATATAAAGTATATTAATAATAACTACATAACTTCGCAAGATATTTAATTAAATGCATTTAAATATCTATTCTTTTTAAAGTCTTGCTGCTTTACGCAAAATCGTAACAAAAATAATGATGAAAACATTTTGCCCATTTTAATAATTGTATATGAATATTTTCAAATATGTAACTGTTTAAATTTGAAAGTTACGAGCGGCTTTTTTTCTTTGATACTTTTGAAGACTGAAGGTATTATTTTATTTGATATAATGGCCACAACCATTTCAAATCAAAAGACATTTTGATCATCCAAAAAAAGTTATAAAGTGTATTTCTATAAATACATCATTTGACAAGTTTTAATACAATTCCACTACTGTATTTATTTCTACTCTTCTAGTATGCAACCCCGCCAGAAAAAAACGCAGTACCCATTTTATTAAATATTTAAATAGAAAATAGAAATGATTCATTAGGATGCGTTTCAGGTGTTATTTATAAAATATTAATCGCACAATTTTTTTCACACATTTTTCCAGCAACTTTGAACAAGAATTCATCTGGGGCAATAAACGCATTGATAATATATAATTAATGAGATGGATAATGTCGAGAAATACAAATGATTGGAATTGGGAGTAAGTATCGTGACTGCAGCAGATGTTTAGTAGTCATTCTATTTCTATGTATTTTTATGTAGGTCATTGCAGAGAAATTAAGGTCAGAACAATAATTGGGAAACAACTATTTTGCAATATTTTTACAATTTTCTTGATGCCTAGTTGTTTTCAAAATTCGAGTAAATTTTCCTTCTTGATAATTCACTGAAGCAGATCGTTTGATTGTAAGTCAAACCAGTTTGAGTTGGCATTCAGCAAGAACATTGTTATGTAGATACAAAATTACTCAATTCATCAGGAAGAATATTACAATGATTTTCAAAGTAGGAAAACACATGTTTTTCGATATCAAAATTACGAAAAACGATTCTACAATGTGTGTAAGTCTTCCAGATAGCGAACGAAACACGGACAAAGTTTAAATTTCGATTCCAAAATATTTTCAACTGTTTGAATCTTTGAAAATGAATTAAGCTATTGTTTGTGATGTGGGTGATAAATAAGGTCACTTTCTTCGAGAAGGCCACTATAGAATTGAACAAATTCAACATAAACTTGTTAAAAGGCCACATTTATAAATGTTTGACTACCATTCTGAGAGTCACATAAATTCTTCTAAAGACTATCAGTGCAATGACCTCAAATTTGCTCATTTAAACAGAATTATGAAGAGCAAATTAGAATTACGTTTACACTATTTGAACGCTTATATTTATCTTCTTTTTTTTCAAACAATTAAAAAAATACAGCTAATAAATGAATCATTTCCCAAATTTCTGACTAAACGCAATCACCTTAAAATTAAATTCAATCATTTTAAAATCACTTTTTACAGACAATACAATAGTACAATTCAAGAAAAACTCTGACAACTGTGCTGAACCTACATGAGATTTTTTTACATTTTATTAATTTCACTGCAATACAAAGTAGTCCGGATTATGTTATTGGTGATGACTATAGATATGTATTTTACGTTCAATTTTCAAACATTTTTATTGAAAATCAAAGCTAAAGAAAATTCGCAGTCAATATTTGAGTTTCATTAGCTAACAATATTCACAAATAGGTCTTCATTTACATGCTTAGAAATTTTTTTTAATTTTATCATTTAATACATTCAAATACAATTCTAGAGCATAGTACATTAGCAAACTTTTTTCTACTATGAAGGTAAATTCGTTTCAAGCTTTAAAAGTAATTAAACGCCTCATTGTCCACAAAAAAGAAATGTATTAAAAGTCAATCATGAGACAGAAAAACGTTCTTTGTGGGATTGTTACGTGTTGAATTCTCTTTGTGAATTCAATTTCGACGTCGAATGAAATCATTTGCACATCTTTAATGTTTGACTCTCCTACCGGCAGTTATTATGATGGTTTACAAACTAGAGAGAAAGTTAGCTCCAACAAACATGTTGAATTTTGGGTTAAGCGAAAACGTTATACACGAGCATGTAAACTGTTCGCATACACAAGTCTCATGAACAAACAAACTGTTAGCTCCACAATAAAACAATTACTTTGCTATACAATAAGTCACAATATTGGATTCAAGTAACAAATAAACTAAGTCATCCTGCGTCTCATGTGACAACAATAATTAGAAACGCGAAGCTTTAATAAACTTAGCTCAATTAACACTACCCATTTATCTTGTTTAATAAATAAACGGACAGTCGGTAAGCTTTTAAAAACAATAGACTTACGTGATAAACGAATAAACGATAGTAACATGCTTTTAAAATATCAATATTATACTGATACAATATCAGTCAATACACTGAAAAAAATCAGGTTTTTACATTTTTGAGGACATATTATTAAAACAAAAAATGCTGCAGTCACACTATATTCAAGCTAATAATAAACAATTAAAGTGAAAATTAAATACTAAATTAAGAGGCAAATTGTAAACTAAGGAAACACCGTTGACGGGCATATTATATGAGCGATTTTAAAATGGGTAAAAAAGTAGAAACTAGTAAGAAAAGCTTTTAAAACATTAAAAAGATTATTATTTTTGCCAAATTTTAACTTTACACTTTAATTTAAAATTGGACGTATTATATTTACGAGTACTAATATAATAATATGTGCAATTTACAAAAGCGTGCATTTAAATCAATTAAAGTGTGTTATTTCTTGTATTTACTTTTTTTACTCTTTATTGTAATTATACACATTCTAACATGTTTCTATTTTTTCTTATTAAAGACATACTTTATTTTATGCATCTAATTAAGCGTATCATGCTGATCGTTATGTTATGCTAAATTTTATTATTTTATTATTTTATTGTTAAATATAATTGAGTTAACAAAAAGGAGGTTAATATTATTTACTATGTTAGCAAGATATGATTATATTACTATATAAAATATACCCAGATAGCGATAAACTGATTAGTTACTTGTAAACTGTATTAACGGAGCTAGTGTCAAAAAACAAGTGGCCCATTTTAATTGGTTACTTTTATCGTTTCTGCTATACTATTTAAGTGACTTTTTAAAACGATAATTTATCGATCAATTTAATCGATATTAGGTATATTATGTCTGCTGTTTTCCACTAAACACAATAAAGTTATCAGAAATGTAGGACCAAGTCTCACCTTGCGACCCATTGATGTTGGAAGAGGGTCGTCTACTTGTTACAACCGAGAAGAAGATGCGATTCCGTATCGATTGGCGTCGGTTTTGCTCTCCACCAATAAGAAGTGAGTGACGTGGCGGCGCTGGAGGAGGGATGTCCGTAGGACCGCCGCTATTGGCTCGCCTTCGGAAACTACTGGTCATGTTGCCAGTTCTGTAGTGTTAGTGTTGAATGTGTGTTGACGCAGGTATAGATATTTATTGGTATTACCGGTAGTAAATGTGTATATCTTGTTTTAAATAATAAATATTCATATTCACTAAAATTGTATAATATACATACCTACCAATTTAAAAACATATATTTTTCATAATAGTATCAGAAACAATTTTGTGATTTGAAAAAAATTATGTTGTCAATTTCGCTTAATTTTTTTCAAATTGAATTCGTAAATTAATTTGAAAACTAAAAAAACGTATTAATTCTTCTTAAATCGACACAATTGTACTTGTTGACAACTCCAATTTAATATGATAACTTAAAAACGTCATTTAATTAAAGAAGACATGAGAATTACTCACGGTCGGGGTGGCATTTCACTGCGTCTCCTTGGTGGTAGCACCATTGACGACAGTGCAGCTGCGGTCATTCTCTCTACACCGCCACTCCCTTCACGTTCCCCACTTCCGGGAATTATCCTATCCTCGGCTATCTGACTCAGATGTAAACCCACTCCACTACTACCAATTGCTCCTGCCGTAGTAGAGGCAGTGTTAGACGAAGAGGTAGCACTAGTTGCGAAGGTGACAGCGGACGGGAAGAAGACGCTGTTGCTCCCTTCTTGAGAAGGTTCCGAGGAAGGGAGGGTTGAACTGCGACCACGACGCTCCTCAGCTCCTACCCCCCCGAGGAGAAGATGGTGATGATGCGGTGAGGGGAGTGGTTGATCAGCTGGACTGTTGGGAGGTTGGTTGTGGTGATGGTGAGGGACGTGTGACTGCCCGCTTCCACTGTGTGCTAGGGGTGAGGGCACACTCACCTGTCTAGCGGAGCTAGCAATGTATTCCGTGGTCTAGAAAAAAGGAAAAATAATCGATACAAATCAAATATATCTCGAATATATCCCCCCCCCCTGTACAAGTAATACATATTATATTAAATCTTGTATGAAAGCACCAATTTCCTATAATTTAATTGAATAGGCAAGTTTATACTTTACTCCATTTGCCTCGCTATACAGCTATTTTTTTTAAATCCATGCCTTTTTTTCGATATCTCTGTGATTTTATCCTTGATGAACTTGTAAAATGGTGTCTACATTATTACATTTATCGTTACAAACTTGGAATTTAAAGTTTCTTTTCATAATTAGTACACTTTAAATGTTTGCTTTTTTATTATTATGGACGTGTACAAAAATCAATGTATACAGTGACAGAGTTAGATTCTATAAACATCAAATAAAGAAATCATGACTCTTTTATTAAAAAATATAAAAAATAAAATAAAACACGAATCACTATGCACAAAATTGGCGCGTACAGGACAAATGCATTTTGGATACATACATATACGTGTTATATTCTGATCATCAGTCACCCCAAGTATGAAACTCTGTATTCACAATATTACACATGTATAATATTAACTCTGTCATTTATACGATCAGAACCTGAGTAGAAAAAGCTATAAATAAAATCAGAAATAATAATAATTTAATAATAACAATAATAATAAATTCACCAATTCACAGTTATATAAAATCAAGTAAAAATTTCTTAACTATAGCAACAATATAATATTATACAGTAGATAATTAAATTGATTCACTATGATGATTTTTAGGATGTGCCTATAGGAAGTGCCTAAAAACACATACAAATATACAAACCTTATGATGTTTTTAGCAACTAAATGATTCCAAGGAAATACATCAATTATACTTACAAATTGTACTTTCATCAACTGTACATCACTGCAGTACATTCACTATAAATACACACACTCGTAAAATTTAAAGCTTCAAAACGCACAATTATTTTAAAATAAGTACGCACTAACGATAATGCTGCCAACATGTTTTAACCAGAATAAATATATTTCAGTTGTTCGACATCCCCCGTAATTTAAAAGGGGCTAAAATGTATGTTTCAGTTTTCTAGTATTCTAGATGTTTCTGTCACGAGTCAGTGTGGCAAGTCATTTTTGTGTAACTTTGTACATTTATATAAGTAGGCATATATACCTTAAATATATATATATAAAGTTTGCTATTTTACTCGAAAATAAATATCATTTTTAGTCATTTATTTAGCTTAATATTGAATTTTACATAACATTGTGATAATTAAAATTTCACGTAAATAAATATCAAAATAACCAAAATAAATAAATATATAAAATAAACAAAAGTTAGTAAAACTAGTATATTATTGCACTAAAAATTCTTATAACTACAAAGGTTGAAAGTATAAATATCATTATTAATTTAATTCTAAAAGCCTGTTATAATAATAAATATATTTTAAATCCATTCAATACTCATCGATGTTGAAAAAATAAAAGATTAAAAAACGTGATACTTATATAATTTTGATACTAAAACTTATGTAACTACATACATATTACTTTATACTACATATTATGTAGGTATATATTATCAAAACTTGTGATAAGATTTGCTATGAAATTATAGAAAAATTTCATTAACAACATTTCTAAAAACCTAAAAATCATCATATTCCAGGAATATCCTATTTTGAAAAAATACAGTATTACTAGAAATTGAACTTTAATTTAAAAAACCACAGATAACAACAAAATCAAAAGCAACAGCGAATAAAAAACTGGAAAAACGAAATAAACAAATCAGCAAATATTTTTTAATAAAAACAAACAGGTTTTTCGATACCTCGCTTATAAATGTTAGCCATGACTGAAACTGAAAAAATTAGTTTGTTTTTTGTATAGACAGGTATAAGTATGAATAGCATAGCTTTGCTTAGCTTAGCTTCTTCATATTAAAATGTTAACTTATTTGACAGATTTGACAGGGGTTTTTTCAAGTTCCAATTCAATAGACTATGGTTGGCTATTTAAATTTAAAAAATAGTATTATTTAATAAAGAATCCCACACATTAGACAAAAACTCACTTCTGTTTAACTTTCTCAAAACAAAATTTACCACTTTAAAGTCTGCTTACATATTGGCAATTTAGACTATACCAGTATAGAAACGGGGGAAACAAGACGGAAAAATTTACCTTTGTAAAATATTTAAAACTAAGTTTGAAAGAGTAATCACTAATCAAAACTGATAATTCGTGCTATATTTTAAGAAATATTATTATAATACAAATCAACTGTAAATTGACCATATTCGCTTATAGCTATATCTAACAATTTGTAATAATTATTTTTTAAATAGTCTAGATATTCAATAGAATAACTTTAAAGGTGTGGTTCGTTAAATTAATTAAATAAATCATCCCTAAATTAATTTTTTTAGAAATAAAGTGATGGAAAGAAATTTAAAAAACAAAAAAACGATTACGAAACTGTACATTTTCCTCCCTAAATATTAGTAGAATATGTATATGTTACTTCAACGTTGGATATTATAATTTATATATAAAATAAAATAAAATAAACAATTATATGTAATATATAAAGCATTATTCCCTGTTGCAAACCAAATGAAAATGCAAATAAACAACACCACATGACATGAAAACACGTGATATGATGACAAGTGAAAGAAATATGTATGTCATTGTGGTAGAATATGCACTGGATAATAAATGCAACGCACACATCAGCTAGATTAACTCGCTTACACAGAAACTCACTAATGGAGTGACTTAATTGCCAAGTTGAATCGTTATTACTTAAACTCTTTTATCGTAGTTTTTACGGCTTATGTACCTGACTACATTTACAAAGCTTTTAGTGAATGTAAAAAAATGTAAAGAATCTTATATTATTATGAACAAATTTGAAATAAATATTACCTTGGATACAAAATATTTTTAATATATATTTCATTGATAGCTCATTATTATTGACGACTATATTTCTGTTAAATAAAAACAAAATAAAACTTTTTGTGGTATTAAACTTCAATTAAGCAAATTGATACATTTCAATTGATTTTAAAAACTAGGTATTAAAAATACTTCATATCATGACTTTTATAAACAAATATTCAAAAAGTTAAATCTTACAAAGAATACATACTGCAATATATATTATGTACCAGTTTAAAATAAAATTCCCTAATAAAGACTTTGTTTTATTTAATTTGAGAATCTAATAAGCTGGAGTTATACTATACTTCTGGGTAAGCTTCATATAGGATACCGTCAGTCACAAGACACAAGAACGTACCTATATTCTCACAGGAGTGTATGTAATAATAAATTGATATAGTTATATGACTTCGGCACTATTTGACATACCTACTAGAGACTAAAAGATTTCTAACAATAACTTCAAATCGTCAAAATTGCAGATACGCCCCTGGCGTTATGTCTTGTCACCAACAATATGCAATATCATCAGATACCACCAACTAGAAGAGACTATTATAAAGGTTTCGCAAAAATACTTTACAGTAGTTGAAAATCTTCAAAACTAAAGCTTCAGACGGTCTAAAACAACTACTAAAATACCATAATATTGTTGTGCACTAATATTTAAGACATAATATGTAAATAAACGAATTTAAAATTACAACATTATTCGGCATATTCAATAAACATTATCTCTACAATTGAATTGCCAAACCTAAAACAAGTTTTTCACTTCCGTTAAATAAATTTAATTTAGAATATAATTCTAATATATAAAATACAGGTAACGCCGTATCACAAATCCATAAAAAACGGGTTACTATTAAAAACGTTCATTAATCTTTTAACATCAGTCTAGACCAATATTAATACTTCGCATGCAGAGGAAACCATATCGTGTATCTAAAAAATTAATCTGAAGTTGAAATACAAAGAAACTAGTAAATAATGAAGACACAAATATTTAAAAAATCTAAGACTATCATTACAGTATATTTATAGTCAACACTATATAATTATGCAGATAATATTTGTAAATGAGATATTTGCTATAATATTTTGAAACAGATTTTAAAAAGATATCATAATAGGTAGAAACTAAAAAAAAGGTTTGCCTGGTGACTGTCTTTAATATCTATAATATTATTTATTAAATTCTCATAATATACGCTTATCATACCATACCAGTATACTGTGTGCCGCTTGATCAACTAACCTTGGAAGTGTCACGTGAGGGGTCCGTGTAAGCTCGAGAACGTGTCCCAGTTGGATTCACCTGAGCCTGGAGATCGTCCTTCTTCTGACCTCCAAAGCCCTAAAAGGGGAGAATAATATGTCAATACTTGCAGAAAGAAACAGAACTAACTATGCTCCAAGCCAGTAATACAACACCAAACTAACTGTTAACAAAATTATTTTATACAATTTAATCATAATAATATGTTAAATACTTCTATTAAATCAAAGTAAATAGCAACAATATTTTAATAAGAGTTAAAATTTCGCCCTAAAATATATAAAGAATATAAATAAAATCTTGTATTCAGGGACACAGTTCTTCTTCTTCAAGTCGCATTGTTCCGCACTGAGGTCTGGCTGGGATATTAACAGGGTATAAACCCTTACAGAGCGTTGCCTCTCCTGCTCGGTCGATTAATGGTCTCTTCTGTCTTTCAAAGAGTAAGCAGACCATTCACAACCTCCCAAATAGCGATAAAAGTCTTGTATATTCATCACAAAACATATATTATAATATTTTGATGAAAATTAAAAATAAATATTATTTAGAGATACATAATCCATACCAATGTGCGAAAAATTGTGTGCGACTTTCATTATATCAGAAACTTTTAACCCCCTTATAATAGTGTGACGTAATAAAGACATGTACGTCCTATTAACTTAAAATTTTGACTAATAAATACTTAAAACTTGTTTAATATGCACGTTGCTTAAAAAAAGATGTTCAATGTTTATAGTTTACTTAAGATTGATTTATAAGTATTTAATTATGCTGGGAAAGAATAAAAAATCATAACCTAATTTTAAAATAGAAATTTTGACAATTTATTCTTGAGGGTCATAATCATTTCACCAGTATTATATAAAACCTCAATTATCATTCTTAATATACAATCAAGCGAAAACCGAATGACATTAAACTATGTTCAAGATTTTCTTAAACCGTACGCAGATTTAACTTTACTTTTTATTTAACCACAAATTTAGTTTGTACTTTTTGGAAAGTTCAATTTAAAACAGCCTTAAACAACAACTCAAATTTAGTCAACTTTTCTTACAGTGTATCACTCGGACCCTTTATATATGAGCAGCCCTTCCGTGATTTAAGTCTTTCAGTTTATATTGAGAAAGTAAACCTCTGGCGAGAGAATTGAAATCTAATTTCTACCTACGCATTTACCTCGTAAAACATATTTTTGAGTATACCCCTGACTTGCGAACCGAACAAGATTCTATTAGATCGACAGCTAGCTGCTGTAATAACTTGATTATCTAGTAAAAGTCAACTTTAAACAGTTTACAACATGAGTGGGGATATTCTATTCTTTCCGTAAAAATACTGATAAATATTTTCCACTTTAACATAAAAAAATGGACTTAACTTTTTAATAAGAAAAAAGTAAACAAAATCTCTTTACAGTAATATTAAACTGTACTTTTAGAAAGCGAAGAGTAGTGATAATACATTAAAAAAAGTGCTACCTCGTGCCATTGTTCCTATGAACAACTAACTTTGGATGTTCTATGAGTTCTCGAATGATGCTGTATTGTATCATTTTGAGGTAACATGTTAGGTAGTTGGTGAGATAGTTAAGATTATTTTTTGAGTTTGATGAGAAAGTTTGAATTTAAAATCTTTTAGTTTGAGAGTTTTGTTTTGTGCAAGGAGAAATTGTGCTAATCTAAGAGAATGACCGTTGAGGCCTAGAAGTCTGTGAGGAAAGGAATCAGAAGAGGAATGTGTGATTATTTTTTCTGGTGAGTTGGAGTAGGGTGTTAAAAATTTCTAGCCTTGTAATTTAATTAATAAATATAATGTTTTGATATGTTCCAAAATTGTCTGTAGTGTTATATTTTGATACTCGGACATAATTAATAATTACATATATTTAGTGGGTGAAACAAGTAACATAGGATTTCTATCGATAGATTTGGTTCATGTAACTATATTATGATCAACGATTAATTATTAAACATGATTATTTATTTTGGTAACAAAAATAATACGGCTAAACTATTTTATTTAAGACACCCAAGATAGCAGATAATTGTTCACGAATCAGTCATGACAATTACATTCACAAGACTATCAAATAGATCTCAAAATTACAAATAAAACTAGTTTTTAAATTTACTTAAACCAAATTGCAGTTTTGAATTTCCCCGAATCTAACTCATTTTATCTAAACATTTAAAGAAAAAGCCAAAATAATTCGTGTAATATTTTTTTCAAATAAAAAGTTCATGTTTACGATGATTCCGTTTATTTTCGCTTGAGCCCCTTTATTAAATATTGACTAATATTTAATCAACAACTCACATAATCACATCAAGGTATAAAAGACTAAAATCAATAGCATAAAATATATACATACATATAAGATAATTTTTAAAGATAATAATCTGATCATAAATTTGCGTATAATGTATATTAATGTTTCTTTGTCCTAGTTTTTTTTATACGTTACTAACTTTCCCATCGGACAGAATTTTATATTGGTATTATTGAAATGGTATTATGATACCTGGGCATGCCGTGAAAACGTTAGATCTTCAATTTTGGTTCCATTTAAAATATTGTCTTTAATTAATTTATAATACAGCAATCAAAATTACTTGGTGATTTAAATTCAAAAGGGTGATGCAATATTCTTCACAGATAAGAATGAACTGATTTAATACAGCATTTTGTAAGTGACCGAACAATGAAGAGGTGACAAAATATGTCTTATACATAACCGCGTAGCTACATAATATTAATCTTATAAATTACATCAGTGAAATAACCGCGCACTTGAATTGAAATTCAGTAGTGTTTTATTTATTTTGTTTTATAATAACATCAGCTGCCTGCTCAATTATGATAGCTTTAATAATTTACATTTATTAATGATAGACAAGTTTCGTCACATACAATTTGTTCACTCAGCGGTTGAAGTAGTACTAAAAAATCGTGTCTCGTAAAACTAAACTTTAAAAAATTAAAATGGACAAATATTTAAAAAATCTACCGTCATTAAGCTATGACATTCCTGGTTGTGGTAGGTACTATTAAAATGAAAAAAAAATTTAGTCCAGACAGATAGTAAGACAAATATATACTGACATATATTACACACACACACTTATATTGAAAAAATTAACAAATAGTTGAGTCAAATATATTTAAACGCACATTTAATATACTTTCAATACTGACAAGATTGCAACGATTCCTTTGAATTAGCGAATCGATTAATCAATGCATACTGAAATGAAATCCCTGACGTTTAACATCTTGAATTTGAGTGCTACAAATGAGATATTTTAAAACAGCTCACAGCGCTACTGTAAACATGTTGTTTAATAATTGATTAATGGGTGCCCCAGACAGGCAAACAAAGAAGGTTAATAAAACACATGGGAAGTAAAATTCAAGTTTTAGAAGATGGCCATGTCAAATTTAATGGGCTTAATAATAATGGGCCTTTGAGAAAATGTCTCAAATGTAGGCAGTAGGTATATCATTTCCATCTATTAACAAAACATTGAAAAGAGTTTTGCCATAAAAAATAATAAGTTAACGTGTATATTAATATATAAATAATGTATTAGTTAGTTCTTTCTATATAGTTAACCATATATTTTCCTTTGTTGACATGAAAATGAACAAGTTTAAACAAATATTATCTTATCTAGGTTTTAAAAACAGAATTATTCTGTCATTCGTACAGGTATTTTGCTTTTATCTGTTCCTACATAATTCTTTATCTCATTTCTCTATCGTTTCGAATTTCACGATTTATGCCCGATATCATTCAGACTAATAAATGTAATAATCTTAAATGCTACATAAAACATACAACAAAAAGTAATAATAACATTGTTTTCAACATGTTATTGTCATGCAAAAGTCAATACATAATCTAAACTATGATGAAAATTATTGAAATAATCATAAATACATAATAATATTGGAATGAAATGAAATGCGTATTTATTCATAAGTATTACGAATGTGAATTAGTAAAAGACCAAGACAATTAATATACTTGCAATAGTCATTTTACATTGTAATTTCGGGTCCAAAAAAATAATTTACTGAATTTTAAAATTCTAGGAAGCATATTAAGCCACAAATCTTCCCAGTATGGTGGCATATTGCCCCTTCTGGTGCTACTGCTACTTTATTGTCAAGCTAAGAAAATAAAAGTTTAGCGTTTCTATATTTAGAAGGCAAATAAATATCGAGAATATATGTTTATGTCGTCTCATCAGTGAATTACAGATTATAATAAAATCAAGTTTAGATTAGCATAAAATATTAACCTGCCTTCTGAAATGTATTATAAGGGAACTAACTGTTTCTATGTTTATGAACAAGTTGTAAAAATAACTTACCTGTAAAATATTAGGCAATTATATGAAATAAAGTATATTAAATTAAAAACAGAAAAAAATCCAAATAAAACATACTAAAAAAACAAGTATTAAACGAAATCTACCAGTTCGTAACAAAAGACAGACAGCGGTTTTGTATATTGCAAAAGAATCTATAAAAATTTACGTATCGATCGATCACGCAAGTGCACTGCCCCGGATGTCTTGCTCACCTTAAAAATGAAAGAGCCTGTGAAAGTTTTCTTTGCTCGAGTGAGGATGTCTTCCTTAACCGGCTCCTTCGTTTCCGCTTTATCCTGGATTGTGATGATTAAGAAATGAGAGAAAAGAAGGGCAACATTATTTATAACATAATAATGAGTAATAAGAAAGTCATTAAAAAGTACTCAAAATATACTAATTGCTCAGTAGGTCAGTAGTATTGCCTTTCTTTTCTTCAATTCTTTAAATATAAAAGTAAATTGGGTCGTTATAGTTTGAAGATAATAATCTTTGTGCACGCATAGCATTAATAAAAGTGATGTACCAATAACAGCTAACAGAAAAATAAGTATTTTGTACAGTGGATTACTCAAATTAAAAAAAAAATAGAATCCCATTTTACTACTTTAATGCAGTATAGTTGGTTTTCGAAATAGTTTCTCCAGTGCCAGTTGTATATTAAATTAATCAATTAACTATATAAATTGTGTGCGTTTGTTTCGTACATAAAATATCGATTTTTAATAATATAAATATGATAAAATAGAATTGGAAAACTACGACTATACCAAGAGAAACAATTTAAATAATGAAACTAAATAAGAATAATAGACGATATTGCCATTTTGGAAAAAATATGCATCTTATTTAAAGATTCATAAAATATTTACACCTATTGTTTTTCTGAAGACCATTGCAATACAACTCATAATTTCAAAAATTCAATAAATACGACTATTTTATTATATATATATTTCAAATTATATAAAAATAATTTTACTTCGATTAAAAAACTAAAAATAAGTTTAAAATTACTTCATTAAAAATAATATTTATCATTCAATATAACTAATGAATAAAATGCAATTTCGCCCAAAGTATGTTCGTAAAATAAAAAGCATTTAATATTTCACTTTGAAATTAGCTTTAGTAACAATAAAACTCCTACGTTAATTAAAAAGAACAATTTTGAAAACTCATCTATGTTAAATATTTCTACAAAGGTGAAAAAGCTTTTAGCGGAGTTATAATTAATAATTGAATCCTCAAAAAGTAATCTGATAAAGGCAATTAAATACACTTATATCAATTATAAGTATTATGTTTATATATACCTAGCAATTAAGGAAACCATGGTTTGCAATTATTATTTTCATAAAATCGTAAATAAAAACGCATCAAGCAACAATGACGTACTGCAATAAATAAAGAAATTCTGGAAAGAAATTTTCAACAACAATTATGAAGTACGATTGATTAACTTTACAACACATTAAATTCATAAAAGAATAGCTCAAGGATTAGCAGTCAAGCTCTCATAATCATGCTTCCGTCGATTTATACAGGATACAGTCAAGTTATATTACTAACAATACTGTTACCTCAACTCTGAAGGTATTTGACCTAAAAGGCATATTTTAACTCCAAAATAAAAACAAGGCGTAACTAAAATCAATTTAGAGTCTAAGTAAAAAGCAAACTGTTTCTTTTAACTGAGAAATAATGTTAAAGAGCGCTTTCATAGAACTCTTACATGGCAGAAAACAATTACGTGCAAGTTATATTATTTAGTTTATGGAACTATTGAATAACAAAATGATCCGTATGTTACAGGTCTAAGAAAATAAAATATATTAATAACAAGCATTGAACATTAAGGTTTTCAATACTCCAAACAATTCATGGTAGATATCTATTAATTCCTAAAATATAATTCTACGAATTTACTCAATATTTTTTGATAGCATACTCTTTTCTTGTTATTTTAACTCTTTTCAAAATTAATAGTGAACAAAGTTCCACAATTGTACACGCGCTTATATAATAATTTGAATTAGTATATTTATCATTCTACAACTGTATGTTACGATGATGCTGAAAGAGGACCCCGTATTCTGAAGGATTTGTCTAAAAAACAAGATTTCAATGTTGAAAAGAAGGTGTTGCGATTTCTGGAAGTGTTTACCTAAAAAAAGATATAATAATAATCATCGA
>JAYRBW010115290.1:0-17637 GCA_036023295.1 Invenusta paracnida
CATCCTAATAATTTTAAAATTTAATTTTGACTGATATTTATATTATAATTATAAACCTTTCGTTAGATTATTTTGTAGTAGAAAAAATAATTATTAAAAAATAGTAGAATAACATTATTTATAAGGCGAATTGGGAAAACTATCATATAAGGCGAATTTTAATTCTTCTATCTTATATAATCGGAATAATCAAAAGTGAGGCGTGTTCTTGAAGCCACTTTTATTAATTTTTACAGAGACAACTCTCTCGATCTTAATGCTGGATTTTTTAATGTCAATGCCAGTATAGCCAAATGTATTATTAAGTCTATTTTGGGATTTTCACTCACTCCCTGTTTATTTATTTGTTTTATTACGTAACTTTGACGCTCTTCTCTCGGTATATAATACTTTTATTGCTGCTTTTTATATTTTCTGACCATGAATATGATGTGATAATCCATTGAAAGCTCGGTTTATTTTTCAAATAAATTTATTTTAATTCTTCAAACAAAAATTTCAAGTGGTTTTTATTTCATTCGCACTGCAGTAACATTACTGTTTTAATCTACACTCAAAGCTAAATATATTTAAGTTAAACCTATTTGGTGAGCTACCCCCATTTAATTTAACTTAAGTTTAAGCTTTTATTTTCAATTTGTTTTTTATTTTAATTTTTTATGTACATAATATGTGGTTAACCGTTATGGAAGCATGTATATATATGTACATTCCTTTCATAAAGTTACGTACAATTATATTTTGTACAAAATAATGTATATACATATTCCTTGAAAGTGAAGCCTTTTTAGGTATTGGAGCAGTAAATTCTCTTACATTAAAACATCATTAAAAGGTTCGATGTCATAATTTAATCAGATAATTTTCTTTATAACTGTACATAATACAGCGAAGTTATAAATTTACATATTATAAATGAGATAACAAAATACAACATTTGAGTGTTGTGTATAGCCGATGTTATATGTGTAGCCTTCATAGAAATTAAACTATATAAATATAGGTTAAATATATAATGTATATAAAAAAAACAATATCTATGGTAGCCTTAAGCCCACTTACATGTCGAGCATCTTAGATACGCGTATCCCGGATCCGCATCCAAAATGGTCGTGTAAGAGTGGCTTTATTGTTACGTAACTTATTTTGTGAAATTTGCACAAAACTGATTTGTTTTTCGTGAAGTTGCGTGACATTTTATCATCCTGTATATTGTTTAAATTGGATTTTTCTGCATTTACTCACTTACAATTCACCCTTTCTGTACATTATAATGTACATTAAATGTCCGCCATTTAAAGTTTTTTAATCTTGCAATAGAAATCGCACATCTTTTTATAGAAAATTTGTTAGAAACAATAATATTTCTGATACTATTCAAAATTACAGATACTCTTCATTTATATTTTAATAGTTTACATTTTATATCACTTATTTCGTATAATCGTTCATACTGTATATTTCATTATTGACTTTTTACTATTGAAATCGAAATTTATAATGAGCTATGTTCAACATTTTCCTTTTAAAACAGTTCTTAATTTATAGGCGTTAATGCAATTATAAAAAAAATAGTTTAATGTAATCAAAAAAGTTCACAAAATTATAAAAAACATACTTTATATATAGAATTTTGAAAAAGGAACAGGGCAGATTTTGTAATATTAACATTAATAATAAATGTTTGAAATAGTTAATATTCATTAAAGCCATCGTTAGCTACAGTCTAAACAATATTTTTCTATATTTGGATAGATAAATATTATGATTTAAACTGAATAAAACGATAGGCCCTGTCATCAACAATGTATGAAATGAGTGTCGCGTTCCGGTATTTAAGTTGTTCCTGATTATTGATTTATATGTACAAGACATTTGTTTTCATGTATTATAGGTACTAAAAATGTCTCTAAATAAATAATACAAATACATATAAAATATAGTTAATGGCTATATTTGATTTTTGCTTCACCAAATGTTAATTTTATGTGACAAGTTATAGTCTTAGTAGTATCAAAATAAATATTCTTGTGCTACGTATATGATAAACCGTTTATGTATTAAGAAACTTTTATAACTGTGGATGAAAATATATAGATACAACTATTTTCTATGATATAAGCATACACAATTAAATAAGGAATGTTTCGATATATTACTTCTATTTTTTTATAAAAAATATAGTATGAATCGATAAAATTAAATACACAAATTAAAATAGAATGTCCATTTCTTTACTCTGCGCGTCTGAATAAAATTATTAAATTAAATTGACAATTAGCACCTAATATTTGAATCAATTCTGAGTGTATGTTATAAATTTACAGATAATTAGTAATCTGTATATATTTTAATTTTATTGTAATTTCTTTTCAAAAATTATTCTGTATGCTATTTTTTATTGTTATTGAAGTATTAATACAACTTTGTTTTCTGTGGTATAGACTTTCTGACAAATAATTATGCAGTAAGAAATATGTAATCATGCAATTTTTTAAAAGTTAAAGCTGATTTTAAAACACATACTGATAAATCCAATTAACATTAAGAATGTATGTACATTATGTACCTTTTCTATATAGTACATTTACACGTATAATACATTAATTTAATATTTATTACAAAAAGATGTTAAAATTAAATAAATACTTTTAAAATTTAATATTATTTGAAAAAAGTGAATACAATTTCGAATGTGCTTAATATATACATACATAAAATAGACCTCAAAATTTTGTTTTTCAGCACCAATATAGAAACAATTTTCCATATTTTTAAATATATGTAATCCAAGGATTAGTTTCTGCATGGATTATAAAGATGCGTATAATTTAACCATTTGGCTAAAAAAATGATTTGCATAAAGCATAATTGCTTACAAAGTGAACGATGTCAACACTTCAAGACACTTAAAAGATAAGAATATAAGCCTAAAAGCAATTATGTATAATGTGCCTTCATACGTATTCTGCATTAGAAGATTTATCATAAATAGTATATATTTATAATTAAATACACATACTTTTATGAATTTACATCACTTTGAAAGTAATTTTCTTGATAAAAGAATACACATGTGTATTTATGCTTTGTAGATATAAAATTACTAAAACAAATTTTCACATGTAACCTTTATTTATAAAAGAAAAAATACGTATTTAGTATTAAAGAATTAGTGAGCTAGAACATGCAATATATATTTATTCATTAAGTAAAGTTTGACACAAGTAACATATTATAACAGTATAGTATTGACTATTTTAACTGTAATAAATATACATATAACCGCTGGACAAATTAAAGGTGGAAAATGATATAAATTTTCTAAAGTTTGAAATAATTTTAATAATCATCATTTATTTTACACAATATATAAAAATAGTTTTCTAATATTTTAACTTGATTATCCTATAGCACCAAACATAGTTGAGCTATAATAATCTTTATATAATATTAAGACAAACATTTTTCAAGGAATTCATAATTTTAAAATCTTGTAGCAATTCTACGCCGTTAATAAAAAGTTGAATACTTAACTACTAATTTGTTATATTAGTGTAACCATCTTGATAAAAACAGAAAATCAATACATATTATGCTATATGGATATCACTTTCCCTGTGAATATCACTATATATAGCGAAAAAATAAATTTTGTTACATCTAGACTTAGATAATATCAAACTGAATTAAATTCAATATATAAAATGTGTTTATCGGTTCAAATAATAATCTTATATCAAATTTTCTATAAAATCACAATTTTTAAACGTACTTATGTATACTGAATAATACGGATGAGAAGATAAATAATTGGAAACAGGTAAAACAGATATATATAAAAAAATAATTAATCATTCTTAATCAACAAAAACCCGCTTTAAGCTGAATATAAATTATATTACTACAATAAGAAAGTAATACTCATAATAACACAAATCCCAATTAAAAAAAAAACAGCAGTAAAGAATGAATAAAAATTTTGTAAATAATTTCACAAATGTTTGGCAATAGGGCATTATATAATAATGTGTATATATAATAGCAGCTCAATCAAAAGCGAATTATATAACATTTGACACCACAATATATTAAATATAGAACAAAAATGTAATACAAATGGCAAGTTGTTAGGTCAAGTCATTAAAATAGCATATAGTTATGGGAAGAAGGGTATTGTGTGGGCAATTTCTTCAAACTAATTATTTATTCGGTCTTCTTTCTTCCTTGGAATTCTTCCATCGAATATATCGATCCGAAATATTTACCAAACAGAAATCCTGTCTTGCAAGGAAAGAGGCTGAAAAGGTAATGTAGATTGAGTAGGTATTCTTAGATAAATTACCACTCCAAACTCTTGATGTGTAGATATTTATCCAGAAGGAGTAATTAAGGTAAACAAGAAAATCTAATTTTAGAAAGTTTAAAAAGGTTACTGAATGCTCATCTGTTAGTTAAAAAATAGAAACAAACACCAAGTTTTAAAAATTTGTTTGCCAAAAATCAATTAATATAATCCAACATTACAAGTTTTGTATAAAAAGTTTGAACACATAATAATTAAAGTGAAAAATATCAACAAAACACATGTGATATAGATGGAACAAAATATAAGTGCTTGTCAACTGAAATAAAAACAATTAGTTAATCGAGAAAAATATTATATGAATATATATAATAGATATAACTATTTTAATATAGAATACGCGTATATACCTAACACAGAACAGTATTTCAGGATGGTCACACTATTTCCAAAATAAAAGTCAAGTATTTTCCCCCCAAATGTGTGCAAATTCAAGTATATTTCAAATACTAAACACAACATATTTTATGAATACATATTATAGGCAGATACTTCAAAAACGATATCGGATTGTCTTATAATTACATATAGGCTGTCAGTCTTGTCCAAAGTCAAAATATTCCCCTTTCAATGCATTTTTCCCCTTTCAAATACTAAAAGCATATGTTATATTCGACTTACAACATCAAAGACATATAAATAAAATGAGCTATTACACATATGCAAATTTTATTAAGTATATAATACCTTTAACAATAAATGAGAGCAAAAACATTCAAAAAGTTGCTTTTTCTAAAATATAGAACAAAATGAAATTATTAACATATACAATAAGTATGCAAAAAGTATCACATAAACCATGATAGTAGTTAATATACGCAGAGTGCAGAATTGTTTATCCAAAGTATGAAATATGCAGAAAGGTTGTATACAAAATATTGTGTACGCCAAAATGTCAAAATTCAAGTACCAATGCAATAGGAAGTTAATTGAAGCATATTTAGCCAATTTTTCAAATTCAAGTAGCCACCCTGGTATTTTAATATATTATGTAGTAGCTACGCATATTAAAAGAGATAAAAGGCATCGGCCAACACAATTAGTTGTTCTCCATGTATAAATAATAAATAGTTGAGAATGTTAATGATTTTTTTCGGCTTTTCCTCATTTATTCTCTACTTTAAAAGTAGTATATATTTCATGCTTTAACAAAAATGTTAAAGTAAACATAATAAAATTATGCATTAAAAACCTTTATTAAAAGCTAGTCTAAAATTAAAGTGGCAAATTGAATTAATTATTGTTAGATTACAATAATTTAACAGATAATAATTCAAGTACAATAATTACTTCTTTATTTTACTTTCAATTTAAAAATAAGTATAGCAGCCGCCGATATGAGAATATAAGAGGATTACAGAAAAGTACACATTGTAAAGAATTTGCTTCGATTGTGTTATACAATTAATTCAATAGAAATAAATCATAAAAAATAATCTCTACAACACAATAACTATCTCAATATAGTTTGAGAATATACGACGTCTATAAGATATACATCCAAATGATGATAATAATAATAATAAGCGTTTATTTCGAAAACAAGGAATTAAAAAAAGCAGTATTATAGAACAGAGAAACTTTTGAATATAAAATGTTGTATTATTTTATACTATTATTTATACTATTAACTATTATAAGCTATATATTGTAATGTTTATAAAACATTGACAAAATAATAATTATAATATATGTCACGATTCGGGGTATATTAATAATTTATACGATAGTAAACAAGTGGAGACAGAGAAGCAAATAAATGCCAAGCTAACTAATAAGTAACTCACTTCTTCAAGACGAGCATGAAGTAGACTAATCTGGGGATACAAAGCATATGTTGGTTCGTCAAAATAGCGTCCATAATTTTCGATACAACGTATTCCGGCTCCAGAATGGGCAGCAAAGGATGTCTGAATATTAAGAATGGGTGTAACAGAAACAGGTCACATTATGTACTTCACACAGATGTCATTAATGTCAAACTAATAAGCCGCAAAAATGCAGTGTTTAGATAATAATATATATATATATTAAATGAGATACTTACACTGCAATATGTAAATTATCTTTAACTTTGTTACTAAGGAAGCAATGCCTTGGTAATTAGTAAAAGTTTTAACTAGAATTGATTATTTCTTTAAGAGTGTTAATTTAATTACAAATGAAAGACTGTAAATTATAACATTTTTTAATTAACACCCTAAATAAAAACCCAAATAAATATTGATTTTAAAACTAAAAAGTGAAACATTTAGCATTACATAGTATACTACACAATTATGTATGTATTTACCAGGGACACAAAAATGTGAAATGCTATCAAAATCTGTACTATTTCCTAAAGTTAATCCAAGAAAATGTTGCCAGTTTCCAAATTAATAAAAAACAATTATGAATACCAAGGATATTAATTGACAAATTTACAGTCAAGCCACTCACTTAGCGCGAACTCCATCAAACATGCCTGTATTGATATAGGTGGGACAAACAACGGTCGTATTCAGATTTGGCTTGTTGAGCACCATCATCTCATGACGAATTGCCTCATCGAATCCCACAGCAGCGAACTTACTTGCGTGATAATCCGCCAATTTGGGGGTGGAGACAAGTCCGGCGAGTGAAGCAATGGTGACAATGTGGCCTTTACTTCGTTCTAACATTCCCGGGAGGAAGGACTTAATCGTCTGTTTTAAAAAGCATGAAAAATATTTTTTGTGATCACGAAAATAAAACTATTTTAATAGTTTTTATTAAAATACACTTTACATGTGTATACTACTAATAAAAGTAATGAGCAATATAAAATAGTTATTAAATAAATACTTCTAATTTGATTCCTAAAATCATACACATAATACGTATAATGTAGTTTTTATGTAAATAAATTCGATAATAACATAATTTTACCGTATTAGTATAAATGAATCAGATGAATACATAATTCTACAGAACTAACCAAACATTAGCATCGTAATAAATAATATTAGATGATTTAGCTAGAGACGCTTGTTGTGAAGAATTCGTACTCGTGTGATTGCTAGGATGTAAAAAATTAAATCTATGTTTCGAACTAGAGTAAAGATATGGATTATAGGTCATAAATAATATAACTAAATTTAAACGTATACTCTTTGCTGAGCCTAAACATCAAAGGTCCTCATGAAAATACAACATCGATTAGCGTATATACTTTTATATTTAGATTATATATAACAATTCAGAAACGGAGTAAATTATTTTCTTTCGGATGAAATCAAGAAAGAAATCAAGTGAGTAGTTGGCATTAAATATAAATAATAGCATACTAAAAACGAATTACATTTTTGAAAAGCATATTTATATACATTTTAACACTATGTGTATTTTAATAGGATTTAAATAAACAATATTTGCATTTAATTGTGAAGAGTATACTAATTAATTTGAATAAAAACATGAAACAAAAATTATTGATCTCTCAATTTGCTAGTACATACATATATTATATGAACAATGGGAAAAAATATAAAGCATATTGATACTCGTATACTAGTAAAACAAAAGTAATGCACATCTCCGAAGGTAAAGAAATGAAGGAAAATTCTGGTGCTTGGCCATGTGGAGTTTGCAAGAAGGGGGCTGGTTCTAACTAAGTCCAATGTAATGAATGTCAGCACTGATTCCATAATAGATGTACTGATATGAGGGGTTCTAGATAATATTTGTGCACTGCCTTTCGATGTAGCGAGTGCTCTATATGCACAAAAAGTGATACCCAGGCAGAGGAGGGGCGATTTTAATATTGGGGGGACTATAATATTGAGGGAGACTAAGATGGAACGGACATGTGCAAACAATGGACACCATTAACTATGTCAATAAATACATGGAGCTTAAAGTTACAGAGATGGAATCCAGAGGACAACCGAAGTTTGATATGCAGACGATAGAACAGGCTAATGCCCAAGACTGATGCAAATGGAAAGCTGCTATTCGAGGAACGGGTAACAATCTATGCAAGCGTTGAAAACAGTCCCCGCACAAAGATAAGCGATTACGATAATGATATACTAACTATTTAAAAACTTGTAATGCCATCTTCAGATTCTATGAAAACTTTGTTACTGATTCATAATAATAATATATACACATATATAGCAGAAATTTGAGAAAATAAGATGACAATTAAAATATTATTTACTTTAATAATATGACTAATTTCCACTTATATTTGTAAATCGTAAGTAATACTAAGAAAATACTTGTGTTTCATAAATTGTGTCATACAAATATATATTACATGAAAACATATCCGAAAGATAATATATAATCCTATCATTAATACTTAATATTATTCTAGGACAAAATAAAACAGTGTAATTACTGGACGAAGGGTGACGTTTTTTATTAGATAATAACAGTCCGATAACACTTATTAATTTCTTGAAAACCATCTATCAATATTAACTCAATATAAATCAATCGAAAAGAATAATAATAAAGACAAAAGAAAAGGTAACTTTAAAGCAGAGATCAAAATATATACATAATAAAGGAGAAAAAATCTGCATTTGGAAAACAATAGAAAAAAAACATCACAGTATATAAAAAACAATAAAAATCTAAATTAATTCCAAAAGTGAATGATAAATTGCTGGAAGTTTATATATATAAAGTAAGAGTTCTTAAAATAGAGGAAAACAATGTTTATTCTATGTCAGCATATTTTGTGAATAAATAATAAAATAACGGAGTAATAAATAGTGTTATTAGGCGATTTTTTAAATTACATTTTAAGCTGCATCTATACTTCACATCGGTGGCCATCGGTTGGGCAAAGTGATCCGTGTATAATGATACTTTTATTTTACTGTAGAAATGCGATATAGCCATACCTCGGTTAAGTTTATTCACCTACGTTAATTAACATAATATATAATACCTACTTTTCGTATGAACAAGGGACAATTGTCTGATTATAATTGGTGGTAAAATAATAATACGCACATTTTCATTATTCCATTATTTCTTCAATACAGATTTTTATGTATTCAAATTGGCTTGTATATAATATTATTTTCGAAAAATGGTTAACTCTTAATAATTTATATATGATTCAATAATAATTCAAACATGTTAATATAAAAAGTCCTATATTATGGACAATAGTTTACTGCACTTGTTATTATATGTTTTAAATTCATTGTGAGTCATAAATAAAAGTATATAGGTATACAATTGAATATTCACGGAAATTAATACTAATTCTTTATTGGTTAAATTAACACTGACGTCAGTGAAAAATGAACACAATCCTAATCGTTGTCGATGACAACAGACGTCGGTCAACTTCACATATGACCACAATGCCCTACATAGGCCGAAGTGTGTGACCTAATTACTTTTCACCGACGTAGTTCGGCATCTGTTCTAAATTGTCGACTGTTGACAAACTATGTAGACCGACGTCGCCGATTGAAGTATAACATATCTTTTTAAGTCTTTATCATAGTAACATATTTCTAGGTATTCAAATATCATTAAGCTTGTCACAGAAATCAAAATGTATGTTTTGCTTTATACACCAAAATACAGTGTGTCCTTATGTAAGTATTATATAACCTTTTATTATAAACGGTTAGAGATCACCAAATGTCAGAAGAAAAAGTGTATTAATATTAAGATAAAGAATGACCTAAAACCACCTTTTAAACTTTAAACTCTAAATTAAATTTAAAGTCTCCAGACTACCAGACTACATATTATATATCTAGCGCATTTGAAAGGGTGTAAGTTATTGCAGGAATGATACTGTTGTAGCTCTTCAAAAATATATAAATTTTGGAGCAAAAAATCAGCAGTTTTAGCAATAATTTACTTATCACTAATATGTGAATGTGTCGACATATTTCATAACTGTTGTTATGTAACACTTTAACCCAAATATTTCAACATGTTCGTGTTAACGTGTACTTTTAAAATATATTCAACATATACCTATTTATGTCTAAAAATGTGTGATATAAACATAAAAATGTGGTATATGTATAACGTTCACTGAAACGTGTTTACTTATTTACTTATTGTTGTACGATTCTTCTTAATGGCCATATTTACATAATGTATATATATTAATAATTTTTTTTAAACAAGAAATATGGATAGGTATATACAGGGTGTCCGAAAAGTTGCTGTGCAGTGATCATATTAGATATTCTAATAAGAGAAAGATAAGGCTGTGCAGTAATCAATATTAAATGAGCAGAATATTATGTGATCAGTCAGTCAGTTAATGAGCGAAACATTGCTTTACTTAGTTTGTATAGTATATTTATTCAAAAATAAAATAAATTTATTTATTCAAAACCAATAAAAACAAATTGACAAAATATGTTTTAAAAAGAAGAACAACATAATCATAAATATGTAGTAGGAAATTATATTAGCGATCACTAATATTGATCATTTAATAATCTTATTAGGGTTAAAATTATATGTATTACTCAATAACTAATATAATATTCTTGAAGGCAAGTTATAATCAAGAATATATTTTCGCCTCATATCATCATCGCCTACTACCTTACTTCGCTTATGCATTCATCCGTGTTCATTTGTTTTATTACATAATCTTACTATTTCATTATTGATCTTATTACATTCTTATGATACTCTAAATGCTATGTCATAATCAACTGTAATCTACTGATGAAAAGACGCGAAAATGTATGCTTGTTTATAAATTGCCTTTACAATTTAGCAAGGGAACTAACTATTTCAAATTTCTAACCCAATATTTGCCGTTCTAACCATATTTTGAGGGAAATTATATATTATGTATTATGCTTTTTTACTTTTCCAACCTAAATATTATTATCTCATTAAACACTTTGAAGAACACCGATAATATGAAATTTTTCAATCAAAAAATATATCTCGTACAACATTTCGCATATTTAGGAACTACTTGAATACACTGAAATAGGTAATAATAGTGTATACTCACCCAGAAATGGGCATTAATGTTAACCTGCATAGTCTTCTCCATGAGTTCATCGGATGCATCCAGGATGCCCTTCCCAGTCACAATGCCCGCGTTGTTCACCAAAATGTCCACTTCGATGCTTTCATTTTTCATCTGACACGGGAGAATGGATATGAAAAGACACGTGAAAATAAAAGGCCAGAATGTAGTAATCATAGTTTAAGGGCTAAAATAACGTAATAAACAAAATACATTAGACAAATGCGATGATTATGAAAATATTAAGAACTTTTTAAAGATTAGTATCAAGTTTATTGAAATACAATTATATTTTCACAGAATAAACAATTCTTACGGAATAAAAAAAAACTAAAATTTTACAACAGAACAAATTATGATAGGTACTGAATTAAAACATGCATGCATATAGTGCTTATCAACGTAAGATCGATTGACAAATAATAAAGTTAATAAAACGATGTATTCATTCATACAAGCAAAGTGGCATTTTATAGATAATAAAACTATCATCTGTTTATTTGCCATAGAATAAGTATGATATATGTACAATAAATCATGCACATATCGGCGGTTTCAAATCATAGTTCTTACAAACCTAAAATGCTATTTGAACACAGACTCCGACAATCCACTCTTCAAAAATGAGTAGTAACTACAAATAATCATCTTAGATTTAAAACACAAGCTTCTACATTAAATGGAAAACCCAAATTAATAGTTTGAAACAGTTAGAAATAAAATAGTTTTGAGTAAGAATATGAAATACATTTTTCAAGTGATTCGTATTAACGAAATCTTTCAAAAAAAATTGTAAAATAAATTTTAATAGGTGTATAGGACATATTATGTGATCTACAGATTTTATATGTGAATAACAACATTATGTATATCATAGACATCGTACAACAAAAGTATATATCGTAGGTACTACTTATATTATTATTACTATAGTATTATTACTTGATTCGATAACATTATACTTTCTAAAAAAGGCATTGTAAACTAGATAGCATTAAACTATAGTATTTATACACAATTCACATCAATATCAAATATAATTGAATGTCATAAAAAATATAAGCCGGAGCTGTTGAATATCTATATTATTAATAGAAACCTATTTTTGGCTGTGTCGTTAGTCAGTTTCATATTTTTACTACATTGCCCAAGGATATCCACGCGTTTTTTACTAAATGTCATAAATTTATCAGAATTCCAACAAAATTCCAACCGAATTATTGTAACTTCAAAAAATTGTATTGTATGTAATATTTGCAACATAGAAATATAGCAGTATTACTTTTTACAGGTAATAAAGACTATATTTTATAAACACTTTACAAACCCTGAAATCATTACTGGACAGATAAAATACTATACATATTACTCTTGTTCTCTGCTATCAAGGAACAATGCTAGTCAAGGCTATTGGTTATATTCTTTGTGGTAACTTACATACATATATTATGAGTGCTAAACTTATTTCAATACTATTGTCTTTATTAATGATATCAATAACTATTTTAACAAATAATACACTATGAGAACAAAAAATGGAAAATATTGATCATTCGATCTTAATAATGACGTAATTATGCCCCATATCTCATTAAAACTCTTGTAAGAACAAATAATTAATTATTATAAGACCAATGAAACTGCTTACTAAGTATTGGCCAATGTATTATGAGTTTAAATTAAATTAAATTTAAATTCAATACCATAATCTAATTAAATATCTAACCGATCATGATATTACCTGCCGAGCTACTTTGTAGACATCCTCTCGCTTGGACAGATCGATGGTGTACTGATTAACACTGGCACCGGCAATACGACAGGCATCACTCGTCTCCTTAAGGCCAGCCTCGTTGATGTCCCAGAGAGCCAGATTGCACCCCATATCAGCGAAACGCACCGCCATTAACCGTCCAAGGCCGCTTCCTGAAGGGAGATTAAACAAGCATTAAAAAGCTTTGATCGAAAGATGTAAAGATGAAATCAAAAAAGCAAAAGAGCAAAAATGGTAACAATAGAAAATATTACCTTATGACAACAATGTTCAAAGGTAATTATTGCAATATTAAACAATAATTTCGTATATAATAATAATTTGAATTTTGTAACACATAAATAGATTATAAATTTAAAACTTTGAAAAACTATACATATAGTGGGTTAATATTCAAAAAGTTACAGTCTTGTAACCCTTTTCTTGATTGATAATAAAGAATTGTTTATACTAGACTTTGAAATTACATTTCTTTGGTATAACGTATACAATAGTGTAAATGTACAATGATTTCACAGCATAATACATTTACAGCCGATTTAAAGAAAGGTTAATAATTTTTAACAAATATTGCAACAATACAAAAGAATAAACACCAATGGTTATAAAAATTATTTGTAAAAGTCAATTACTATAAATTATAATATTTTAATTCAGTAAAACAGAATGACAAATGGCGGCATAATCTAATTAGACAGCTTATTACTGTATCTATAGCATATAATAAACGCCACAATAAATGCATATATATATATATATATATTAAGTAAAACAAATGTACGATGCGTATAGGTATGACCACAGATGACTGTTAATTGGAGGTACTGGCACCTCTTAACAAAATTTACGAAAATGTAGTACAGTAGTGTTTGCTATGTAATTTAGTTAACCTTTCGACTCCACACTAGACAGATAAAAGTGCAGTTTTAGATGTAAATAATAGTACGTATCAGTTAATTAAATACTAAGTTATTATGAGATGAAATTTATACATTTATTTCAATAACTTTAGGTAGAATTAGATATACAAGAAAGATCTACATTACTATGTAGCTTTATAAGCATCAATATGTACTAGTGAATATAATTTATCTAAAATTAATTTCAATTAACCAATGAATGAACTAATCTATTATACAATGATTTTATTGTTTTGTATGTAAAAAAGAAATTAAAGTTTTAATTGTTAAACTTTTCGGTATTAAAACAATCTACGAATAAATGTCTTCTTAATAAATTCATCATTTAGCAATAATGTGTCACAAAAAATACATTTTTAGATATTTAAAATAAAGAATGTTGGGTAAAGTGGTAAACTTGCACCTTTACACATTAAGACTAATTCGACAATAAAATGAAATAATTTTTTTAGTTAGGATATGAAATATTAGCTGTTTTGATAAGTCTTCCTTGGATATATATCACTAAATAACATAATCTAATCTTTAAGTTATTGTAAGTTTCTGCATTTTGAGATTTTTTTCAATATTATGAAGTTTATTTCTCATAAGCCTTTGTTAAATCAAGAGACAAATAAATGGATAACATTGTATTTAAAATTTGTCCTTTACCTTTCAAATGTGAAACCTTTAATTTTAAGTCAAACTAAAAGTTAAATATTTGTCAAATATCTTCATTGTACTTTCTTTTATTTTTGCAGAAGAAAATTTATACTTTATATTGCATTATAACTAAGAATAAAAATACTCTTATGCAACAAAATAATAACAAATTATTATAAAATTACAATATACAGTATTACAAGATATATTACTGTATTTAATAATATGCTGTATAACAATGTTATCACTCACAAGAAAATACATTCTATTGCTGCTTTTTTAAACATAATTTCAAACAATGTATACTTACTTTTTAGCTCAGAATGAGTCTGGCTATCATGATGCTAGAAACTATACTTTGTAGAAAATAAATTCTATAAATTAGAACATAATGTAAATATTATATACTGCATGAATGCCATTACTAAGACGATATTTTAAATGCATTTATTGTTTTTAAATGTAATTAGAATCAAAACAAAAAAGATAGCAAAAAGTCTATCTCAAAAACAAAATGTTAAAATAATGTCGCAGATACATAATTTAGCCATTGAAGAAATTAATGGCACCAAGAATGAATTGTTATAATGCTAGCTTTTAAAAATGCATATACATATATATATATAAATGTATAAATCAATCAACATGAAACTTGCATACAAGCTGAAAATGTCAAAGTGTATTAAAAACAATTTTATATTAATTATTTTATTCTAACCAACTAATTATGTATTCATACAAGTTTCCGTGCTTCTGTAAAATGTTGTCAAAAGTAGTTTTGAATTTGTGTTCCTTTATTTTTATGAAATTTATCATTTGTATACATGTTAATAACAATTAGTTCTGACAGAATTTTATAATAATTTCTTCAGTGTCTGAATTACATGATCTTCAATAATATTTAAACATGTCATTGAGCTCAATTTCTGGCTTTCATTATTGCAATGCTATCATTTTTGTTTTGATGTAAATTAAATGTGCAAAATATGTCTATAAACACAGAATTTAATGTATACAATGTAAAAAATTACATAGATAAAATTGTGAAATATAGAAATGAGTATTTTGAAATAAAACATGAGGTATTGCTAATGTGATGAATTTGTATTAGAATTATTTATTTCCTTAATCATGAGCTATACCCAACTTTTTTGATTTTATTGGTCTAGTTTTAGTGTAAATGCTTGAATATAGCAATTTAAACATGTTCGTTTAATGAGAACCAGACCTAAAAATAACTTGCAATATCAATATTTTCACATTATGTCTTCTCTCTATATTTTACTGCTACCTTTGCTTTAATATTTCAAAATATATTGATATTGAAAGGTAAGACTATTGTACTGATTTTATTGGTGAAAACTACAACAATTCTTTGTCAATATAAATTAATGAGGCTGAACATGAAAATAAAATATAAAAATAAGTACTATTTCATTGAAATGTACCCCTATTAAAATTGTAGGATCTAGATACCCCCTTTAAAAACTAAATTAGGTGCATTCTATTCCTATAATTATAATGAAATCAAAATTGAGCATATAATGCATTTTAGTCTGTTTTATTTGAGCTGTCAAATATAGGCCTATTCTGATTAGAATTAACCATTTCTTTACGGCTGCATTGTGTGATTATTATTCTATGAAAAACAGCTATATGTCTAAGAAAAGATAATTCTCAAATGCTATTAATCATATATGCAGACGCCATACTTACATACACAGGAGTACAAAAGTCACTAGTTCACTGAGTGAAAAGTTTTCAGGACGATTTTTTAAAGCACTCGCCATGATGGCAAGTAGTTTTTGTTAAGCTATGGTGTAGGAAAAACGTGATATCAGCCAGTTAAATAAATTAATATTATCACATAATTATAAACTATCTATAATATTGTCTTTTAAATACTATAATTTCAGGGAAAGTAGCTTTTTGGTAGGGCGAGTAGATTATTAAATGCAGTGACGAGTGGATTTTGTAAATTGTTTACAACCTTGCATACAAAAGCTGTTAGTTTTCTTTCTGTTCTAGCTTACAATACTGGTATATTATAGTGCAATATAATTAAAAATTCAAATCTGGCAGTTATTTTATATTAGGTAGTTAATATATTAGGTATTATAGAAGTATAGACTTCATTTTATTGACATTTATGAGAGACAAATAATGTGTTTTAGTATAAATAAAATTATTATGGACATCTATAGTTTATAGTATGAGTATTTAGAATAAACGTTTATACTGCAATAAAACAGTTATAGTAAATGTATCATGCTTTTATTTAATTATTAAAAAAATTTGAAATGTAAGATAATGTCATGTATTTTCCAACAAAAAATTATTTAATTTGTAAGATTATTATTTAAACGAATCTGACAACAGTTACACTTATAACATATATAAGAACATTCAATCTTGATATCTATTTCTCAATTTATCTACAAACAAGTCTTTATAAGATAATTTAGATTATCGTATGCAAAGACATTATTTCTGACTGTCTATATCTACATTTAGATAACAAGAACATATTATCCGTAAAAAATAAATTTTATCAAATATTTTGAATTTTTGTCATTTACTACATTTATCACAATAAAACTATATCTAAGCTTTATGATATTTTATTTAGACAGGTATACAGACCTGTTATGTCTCATTAAATAACTAAACACCATGACACATGTACATCTATTCAGAAGTGATGAGTGAATTATATTTCCATATATATTGCTTGACATAACATATTAAAATATATTGCTTTATACTACATACATATATAATAAATATGTTATCTAAGTTATGGTGTATAATTATACAATTATCAAAATCATGCCAAATTATGAACTTTTGAAAATCTCAATATTATATAATTCATTGACAAGGCACAATATACATACATAAACTTTCTCAGATTATAGAAGTCATATATATT
>JAYRBW010115301.1:2787-17636 GCA_036023295.1 Invenusta paracnida
TTTGGCTGCTCCTCCAGCCTCATCTCTCAGGTCAACTGGTTCATCTTTGGCTGCTCCTCCAGCCTCATCTCTCAGGTCAACTAGTTCATCTTTGGCTGCTCCTCCAGCCTCATCTCTCAGGTCAACTGGTTCATCTTTGCTATTCCACCAGCCTCCCAGAAATTCAGGGAAGTTTTTTTGTCCATTAACATGCAATAATTGATTTGTTCTCGTTATCGCTTAATTCTTATTTAAACTTTGTTATTTTGTTCCATTCCTAAATGTATAGCACAGCATGGTATTTATAACCACCAGAATAGATGCATTATTAGTTTCTTTTTAATTTTATAATATGATTTGTGTTGTAACTTTTTTTTACTGCTTATTCTATTTTTTAAATTATTATAAAAGTAATGCTAATAAGTTTTTAAAATTTAACAGTGTTCTAGATTTGTTTTAGTTTTCCTGAGCTTCATTAATTTTTTTGTTTCACAATTCGTTTAAAATTGTTAGTGTATCAGAACAATTTATTTCTAACAAGTGTTATTATAAATTTCCTTTTCCATCTCCTCAAAAGTTCTATATATTAAATTACAATTATGATGTCCTTATGACGAGTATTTACAATATAATCCGTAAAAAACTATGGCTGATATATGCGTTGAGCAAGCAGCTCTCTTGTGAGTTATTCGATTGTACCATTTCCTCATAAATAGGGCACCATCGAGGCTGTGAGCGCAAGTTTCCAGCGCTTCTGTCAGGCAGTTCTGCTTTCTCCTCTACGCAACCTCCCTGCACGCCTGTTAGCCCGCTGTCTCTTCACGATGGAAACGGGTGCTTACTCAGTTACACGCCGATCTGCTGGCCTCCCCTTGGTTATCACTGGCGTTCTGGCTGTCTACTCCAAGGGCCGTCAGGTGGGTAAAACCAGAATTCAGTGTACAAAGCTATAAATGGAATTGAGGCGATACTATAGAGCCAGAAGTAAATTTGAAGTGACACACCACAGAGCTATACATATATACACGTCCTAGATATGTGGACGTGTTCACTGAAGGGTAAATCCCTTCGTCCATTCATAATTCCAAATATTCGTATGTATAATCCTGAACTGCAAATAAAATCAACTTACTTATATATTAGTTTGAATTGTAAATAGCTTCTTTTTTTATATCTATGACAAAACTTTTGTTAAAATTTTAATGGTGTTCTATTTTTAGGCACTCCTTCAACTAGATTTTCTTGCTAAAGTGATCAAATAGCAGGATTTACTTTTTGGTTTATACTTTCTTTTATACCTTCTTTTATACATTTCTTTAATTAAAAAGGAAACTAAAATAATATAAAACCTAATTTTGGTATATTACTAATTTTTAACATAATGTTACAAACTTTCCCAAATTTGTTTATTTGTGTTGAAAGTGGTAAAATAAACAATGAATAAATATATTATAATATTCCTTCCATATAATTTCTTATTTTTGCTTTTTTTAATACTAATAATGACCTATCTAAGTAAGTAGTATATGTAATGATCTGTGTATTATTGTCCAATTTTGCCGACAGAGTCCACTTCTCCACAGAACAGTTCACCATCTCATCACCATCGCCGCCTCCAATCCAGTGGCGCCGCATTCCTCAACCAATGAAAATGGAGAAGAAAGCAGTAGTCAACTCATCGACTCTCCGCGTGTCCACGCGCTAAACCTACTCCGTGCCCTTGTTAGAGACGCTGCCTTAACCAATTCAGTGACGTCATACTATAGCGATATCATGCTCTGTTCTCTGGATGGATTTCTAGCCAATGATTGGCCAGTAAGAAATGCCAGTCTTCAGCTCTTTAGTGAGTTACACTTTGGTGCTTATTCGTCTCATATTTATAAATTAGTTTCTTGTGCACTAGCATGATTTATGTTGCTAATTTATCTTCTACACATTTAGATAAAAATAGATACGTATAATTTTGTATTGGTGCTGTTTTAGTGTGGTTATATTTACCCTATTCCGCATTTTTGCTCTGGTTTTTAAGGAACATTTAGAGCAATAGGTTGCATATATTTTCCAAAAAAGAAGGTTTTATAACTTATAGTTTAGAGCTATATTCAAATGTTTTACCCTTATTTCATTAAAATTTGTTTATATAATTTTTCAATGGAATATGCTACAAAACATTCGACGTTTCAAAACTCTATTCTACTATTACTAGCAAGTTTACAAATGATCGGCGGGCCCTTTAAGTCACCTGAGATAATATGAGAGCGCTTTGAGAGCCCTTCTTTGTTATGGATAGTATTAATATGGTATCTTCAATCATTAGACACTATTATAACATTGTCATCTTACTAATTTGAGTTACTTGTCTCATGGGTGGTCCAAAACAGTAAATATGAGGTTTAACTAGTTTTTAATGTGCAAACTTTCTAATACAAAAAACACTTTATGTGCTATTTAATATAAACTGTGACAAGTAGATACAAATTGAATGACTACATTATTAAAAGGCGTTTGAATTAATTTTTAACTAATCTGAATAAAAACGATTCATTCAGGTTGTAATAATTAGACCTGAAGCTAAATATATAAATATCTTTGATACCCGCCAAGTTCTCGAAAAAGAGGTGCATTTAAATATTGGATTTAACAATATTTCACACTTCTACAGTTTCATTGTATTTAATATTTATTTTGTTATTTATAACCAATATTATTCTTAGATATTTGTTTGTTGCATTGATTGTATTTCCTTTCTTGTTATATTTTAACGAAAACAGTGAATTGTTTAATTAATTTACTTTATTCTTTGGGTTCACAGGCGTTTTGACCAATCGTCTCCTTGGTCCAGAGAGTAGACCTCGACCTCTCACAAGCGAGCTCTTTCTCGCTCAGCCTCGCCTCCTCCCCGCCTTCCTGTCTCTTCTGAGAAGAGCTGCAGATGCCACTTCCTCTTCCTCTCTTTTACTCCATCAGACATGTGTGCCGGTCCTGACTGTGCTCACACGACTGGCGCCTGCTCAGAACCATCATCTAATGCCCAGGTCAGTTCTCTTTCATTTTCTAACTGATTTGATTGAAAATTACTTTAAAATTGTAAATATAACTTCTGAGATTGTTTAAAGTATCTAATTAATTATATATTTTGTAATCTTCAAGATTATTAAATATTCTGCCGACTAAAAATCGGCACAGTTAACAATTTTTCCACTCACCTGATTATATTCAGCAAGCGGAAGTGGCTAAACTAATCAGAGTTCAGTATAACTACCCATTACTGTCACTTTCTGATTAATGACCAGAAAATAAATTTAAATAGAATTCTTTAAAAGTAGTCTTAGTATCTATCCAATCAAGCAGTGTCATTAATCGATTATTTTTTGTTGCCTATTGTAATTGCTTAAATCTATTTCTGATCGTTCCGATTGCTTATTTGGGAATATACTTTAGTCCTGCTTCTTCTTCCCCTATCTCCATTTCAGCACAACAAACCAATCAATGCTAGCCACGCTTCGGCTTTTAATTGGCTCTCCCGTCGCTAGAATACGCATGCTAGTTGCACGTGCTTCCCTCTCGTTCATCCCTTCGCCTCTTGAGCGGGCAAGAATTGTGGAGGATTCTCTCGAGGAACTTATGACGTCATGCCGTGGAGTGTCAGCTAATCACAAACATGGACTGATTCTATTGGCCGAGGCCTATTTTTCGGATCCTTTGGAGGAGACGGATTTATGGTAAGTTAGCTTTGAAAATGATAGGCAGCTTGATTTATATAACCAAAGAAAATATAAATTAAAGTTTAGTTTAGTTTATATGAAAACTGACTATTTTCTAAGACTAATAAATAAAATTTTATGATTTCTGTAGTATGAATAAAGTATAGTTTGGTCTATTTATGCAGATACATTTGGAACAATGAAGAGCGTAGTGCTTTGTATTTCGTTGTAAAACAGGCCAATAATATTATAAGTACGATGTGAATTGAACAGAATAGTGTCCAGTAAACTGCACATTATATTCAAGATGCCCACCGAACAGCTAACTGGAGATCTGCAAATTAGTGACATGCAAATTAGTTTAAAATAATAATGTAATATTTAAGAAAGTATTATTGTGCAAGAGTCTATTATTGACAGAATAATTTAAGCACTTAACTTATCTGTCTTAACCCATTATAGGAAAAGTTATTCAACAATATAAATCAATAGTTAATTTTTGACATTAATTTATTGTATTGGTATTTAATATTTAATTTATTTGTTAAAACACGTTAATCTCCAAATTAAGATTCGCACCATTGTTTTTACCCATAAATACCTAACATATAGCTAGCTTAAAGTTCGTTGAAATTTCATTTATATAGTTAACATTTGCCCTCAATGATAGGCTTTCATTTAATTTCATCGTGCATGTAAATTTTCATTCACAAATACAATTCAAAAGCAATAGATCACGATAAGCTCCTTTTGTTTCAGTCGACCCGACCTTGATTCAATTCTACGTCATATCGATTATCTAGCAGGCTGCTGTCATTGGTTGTTGGCAAGTTATCTGATCGATCTTTTCCTGCTAATCCACACCTACACGGGTGAAAAAACCAACGGCGAGAGAGAAAAGTTGTTGACATCTGTTCTAGCGATCAGAGATGTTTCTGAGTCTCATAAGAAGGTAAGTCCACAGAGCTATAATTAGGGCGAGACCACAGAGCTAGCTATAAGTAAAATAAATAGAAGCTGTACTATAGAGCTACAATTCGTATAATATACGCTACCACAGAGCTATAAGTAGACTAAAGGCGACACCACAGAGCGAAAGAGGCGAAATATTATAGATTGTAACAGTATTTATTTTTTTTAGTTTTAGGCTTTTATGTTTAGTATATGAGGAATCGTTTAATTTTAGTTTTTTGCAGTCAAAATATTTACCAATATGATTAGATAATCTAGACATCAGCTGTTATCATGCCATATTGGTAAATGTCTGAACCGATTTCTATATCTAAAGTAATAGGTAATGTTAATAAAATTACGAAAATGGATTCGTACTCACTTAAAAACCACATGTTATCTAGGTTATATAGCCAACTACCTAAAAATGACATTTACTGCCAGAATATTTGTGTTGTGATCTCGATAATGTCATCTTAAAATATTATGCTTAAATCTGGTAGCTTTCTTATTTAATTTCAAATGTTTACTACATATTCCCCAGATAAGAGGAGGGAGATAGAGAAGTCGTAAGTTTTTAGTAACATACTTTATCAAGCTGTACTCATTTTATTTTAAGCCCTATTGGATTTTGTTGGGTTTTTTACTTTTAAAGTCAACTAATTCCTATATCTACGTATTTTTTATTAGTATACCGTAATCTGTAATATATACAATTATTTGACTAATTATAGGTGAGCTATTAATAAATTCATTTATCTGGAGTTTAAAGCTTAATATTTTCACCGTGAAATGACTTATACTTGTAACGTATGCAGTATGTTGAAAAATTTAGCATTTGAAATACTTTATAACAACACAAAAATTCTTTTATTAATTACCACAAATTTTACACATTTGAAACCAATAAATGCTATAGATCATTTGTTTAGTTATCAAAATCTAATTTAATTATTGATATGTATGATTAAAATATACATTTTCAATTGCGGTTAACTTATTTAATTGTTATGTTGTGTAGCAAAAAAATGTTGCGAACAATTACACTGATTCTTGTTGTCCCGTCCAAGCAGCAGCCATTCACCAACCACTACACTGCCTCTCTCACGCTGCTGATTCGTCACTTAAAAACGGCGACCAATGAGGGCACATTATCTCGACAACCAATCAGAGAAGCCGACCTGGAGGAAGTAGCAATAGATGGAGGGGCATTTGTGGAGTTATCCAATGTGCTTGCAAAACCTGGTGGACTTATGGATTCCAGGTTTGTGTAGTTCGCTTTTTGCAATAAGTTGGGAATATTGATTTCGGGGATTTATCACAACTATAAGTTACTTACAACAACAATATAATTGAACGTCCACTTGTTGAGCTTTTATATTATTATGCTAATTATTGAAATATATTTCTTTCTATTGTACTATAGCCTACGAGTTTTAAAACCAAAGCTTAAAGATCAAGATCAATTTGACACAACATAATATATTTGTAATATTTGTAAGAATATACACTAGTGTGCAAAAGTTTCGCCCACCCTATTTGTAAAATTATTGCTCATATTTTCACGGCTGATTACATACTAATATAATTAACATTATATTATGTACATTAATTAAAGAATTAAAAGATTGGCGATCTCTAGTTAATCAATGCAGTCACGCATGCTTGAAAAGTTAGCAACTATTGTTCACATTAAAAGTTACTATGTTATATTGAATTCAAAGTCAATTATCTTATTTAAATGCAATTAGCCAAGGAATATCATATTAAATGAAATCAAACCGTTTTTGTGAAATGCCCTATTGCTTAGTGACCTAAATGTATTGCATATTATATTGAAAATCTTTGATCTATACTTTCTTTCGTGGAATTCATTAAATCATTAATAAAGTTTTAATTTTATGTTGCACACCCCCCCCCCCCCCATATGCAGCGCCCAATTTACATTGTGGCTCGACCAATTGGAATGTCGCCTTGGAAACAGGCAATCACAGCGCAGTGACGTAATTCGAATGTCGAGCGTTGAGGCGATGGCCAAGTGTCTCCAAAGGGAAGCTGTTGCCGGACTGTCACAATTGCCCAAAGCTAGGTGAGGCAGGAAGAGCACTAGACCTATTCGTAGAGTACATTACATGTACATTATAATGGGGATACATTCGCTGTAATGCAGACTAGCTAGTGCAGACTTGTTAGTGATTTATCTTTTTGGCACTATGCAGCTTATGAGAAAGCGACTAGCATATTTTAATGTTAGCAATTTTGCTTCATGAGATACAATTATTGATACATTTCAAGCTTTCAAATCTCTAGTTATTCAGTCTACCTAACTATTTCATTGCATTTATTTAAACAATTTGATAAACAGCTGGTTAATTTAAGTTTTCGAAATAATTTGTAACACGAACAGTGCATTATTGATTCGCATTGCATAAAACTTCATTCGACGTGTTCTGAATATTCATTTAGTGTATTGATATACTAACTTCTAATTGGATGGGTAGTCTCTATTTTACTTATAGCAGCTCTATAGTAATGCATTCTCTTCCCCTGCAGACTAGTCACTCTTGTGTTCCATCTTTTAATCGACGAGACTGAAGATATTCGCCTATTGGCTTGTGACATCACGCGTGAATTTCTACCCCATCTACCGCTGACAAATCACACACTCTCTCTGCGCAATCTTGTCGATAATCTCGCAACTTTATTCCCATTGGCTGAGACAGCTGGTGAATGGCTGGCGAACACATGGATTGAGCTACATCAACAAATCAATGGACGATTCCAGGAGCTACTGAAACACCTTGACAAGTAAGACAGAAAGATGTCTCGTATTATCTTTAGGCTTTAAATATTATATCATCTAGACCAAGCACTGGTCTGTCAAAGCTTAATTTCTGTTTTCGTTTACTAAGACTAGAGAAGCGAGTTAGATAGGTCGAGGTATTGGCATTTTTCATGTAAGACTGAATTTTAAAACCTTTATAGCAGAATCTATTGTGCTTTTATACAAAATGTAACCCATAGATGGAAATGTTGGCATCTAAAAAATGTATTCCTTTCTAGCATCTCTATTGGTAAACTTACGGCATTCTAATTTGAGTGATGGTTTAGATTGCGATATGAAGCTTCACGCTAACTGACTAATGAATTATTATAGTGTTATATCCTTGTTTCTAATGTATTGTTATTATCTTACATTTCTGCCCTTGGCTTATTCAGCCCCTTACCATTCGAACCGGATGAAGCAAATGTGTACAGGGAGCCGAGCGTTCTCTTTGATTTACTACACCGGGGAGCTCTCCGCTTATTGGCCGACGCTGGCATGGAGGTAAGGGCTCCATGTTGCCTCTTTTCATGACAAATCTATTTCTTTGAAAATAACCATACGTTGTTTACATTTTAAGCTAGTATAATCTCCCAAAGTGAGGCACCTACCAGCGGCTTCATAGCTAATCTCTTAACAGAACTCGTTGCAGTTTCGCATGCATTAGATGTGCACTTTAATATCCCTATGGATGATTTTCAATTAGCGCAATGTATGTACATGTGTATGTATCTCGCTTTTTTACTTATTACATCATAAATGGGAATCTTCCAGAAATGTGGGGTCAAATTTATATAGTTTGAGTAAATATATATATTATTTAATTATTTACACTTCCCATCTTTGTTACATTTCCTAGATAGACTCCGTTTAGTATTATTATTGTTGCATTTATGTTCCTTTTTTAGATATGTGTATTACTTGTAAATAAATTTACAAAAAGCCCAGATGTCAAATGCTTCGTTATACAGAACTATTTAATATAATAATGGATGTTATCAAATACGAATCTAATCGCTCTTTTTCATCTATATTCTGTTTAGTCTCCTATGTGGCTGACCCATCTGACAGCGACTATCTCCAGTAAACAGCTCTCCAAACTTCCCGTCGCCACATGGGGCAATCTCCCATCAGCACTTTTCTCTCTTCGGTACAGTTGCCAGCTTCTTCAGAATTTTACTATCGCCACAACGTACTAAACACATCCTTATCGACTGAACTTCATTCATATCTTTCATAAGTTTCAATGCAATTGTTGTACATAGCACTTGATATAGTAAAGCTTTAAGCGTTTAGCTTAATGAACACTACATACATTTTGTGTCAATGCATCGATTAAACTTAAATAATTGTTTCATTAGATTGTTAAACTGAAATAACATGTATTATTTTGTATAATTATTTGTATCTGTATAATATTTTGTATAATGGAGCTGTCATTTACATAAATAAAGGTTTTTGTCTTCCTTGTAAATCTTACACTCTAGTTATGAAAAATACGTTATATCATAGAAGCTTTACATACTACAATATTTCTTAATACATTTTCATTAAAAAATGTTCTGATTTAAAATTGCAAATACCAGTACATGTATGTAGTGAGATGATATATTTTGTCTTATTGAATATAATTAGATTAGTTATTTCAGTGAGATGGCGTATGATTACCCGCAAAAGAATTAGGGTAGCAGTAAAGAGAAAAAAGGGTATTACTTATTTCTTGCGTTAGTATGAAAGCTTACATTAGTATATTGTTAAGGACTGGAATTGGATTAATTATTTTATTAAATATCTATTATTGGTAGTGGCACTAGTGATTTTCCGGTAGGTACGGATTACTAAGTTTTCTAATGCAAATACTTTTAAATTGTGAAAATTATATGCATTTATTAATTCATATTTTTAATATGTAGGAATATAAGACAAATAGTTATTGACATTATTTTTCAGTGTAGGTTTATTAATTAGGATTATTCTTCATCTATATTGAACCATTTATATAATGTGTATTAAATATGACCTTCATATTAGTGTTGCAAGCAAGGTATGTTATACTGTCAATGTCAATGATTACAAAAAATAGCAGGAAACATTTGTTTCTATCAATGTATATACTGTTTGTGAACTTTAGATCTTATTTTTACAATCATTTAAATAAGCAGTATACCCTTTTTAAAAGGGTGCGTCCAAGCTTTGAAATTTCATTCATCAACTTTTACGACTTTTGTACTGAACATTTTTATAAATATTTATCACTTGATAATATCAATTTTGTGTATAGTTATTACTCTTTCAATATATTTTAAAGGTAAGCATGAAGTTATTGCAACTTTCATTCATGGAAGTAAATAAGAAAATTCAGTGCTGGCTGCAGTCACACGGCAAGATGCATGAAAAGTCACTTGAAAAACTACACAAGGTGGGCACGATTCAACGTTCGAATAAATCCTAATATATTATATAAATAGTATTCGAAACAGAAATTCAATATCTATGCCTTAACATTTAACATAATCACTAGTAAATTATATCACTTATATTATCATTATCCCCAGAGTTAACGGGGGCATAATCCAGTCACCCACCTCGTGTTATCTACATAGTTACAATTTATATAATTAAAAAGTGTACGCTTTTTTATTGTAAACGTGTTAACAAATATAAACTTTGTCATAAAATTTTTTTGGTAACTCTGCAGGTTTGACAAATTTCGATGTACCTAAATATTATTAATAATACAATTAAGTACTCTTTGAAAATTTCGGGCTATCATTAAAAAATTATGATATTTGAATGTAATTTTCCATTTGGAGAGCGCTACTTTTAGATTAATAAACATCTTAAATTATTTTTTAAGGGATATAATTATATTTAGGAATATATATAATTTAAATATAGTTACTAAATATTATTAAATTTTATTAGTTTTATTAATTATTTTTATTAATTTATATATCCATTTAAATATATAAATATATGAATAAAATGTACCTTTCAAATATGTATATGAATTTGTCCGGCCAAAACGTTGAATAACTATGAGATTGGACTTGTAATGTAATTTGTAAAATGTTTTTATTCATTTTAATGTATTGTCATTGATTATATCGTTTATTGTTTATACATTTTTATAAACATTTATAATTAATAAGATAGGAGATAAGTGGCAATTACACAGCATAATAGCATAATTTTGCAAAAATAAACAATAAAATAAATATATGATTTTTGGAAAAAATATTTCATTTCGAACAGTAAAGTAAATGATAGCCCATTTTTCATATCAGCTGTATTACGGTTTTAATAAGTTTATTAATTTAAATATTATAAATAATACAATTGTAATTTATATACATTTGAAAATTGAAGTCATTACAAATTGCAAGTAATTACTGTAATACTAATACTAATAAATAGTTAATACTATAATTTAATTTTAAATTATATTTTAATAATTAGCAAAGTAAGGTAGTCTCCAAGTTTCCCGCATTAAATTATTTTTTGCTTTTTTTACAGTTTTTTTATATATTTTTTGTCATTTTTTTAATAAGAAAAACAAATATCCATAAGTGTTTATAAGTGTTACATACAACAAGAAAAATTATAGATGAATCACAAGTAACATTATATATAAATCACAGACACAAGTAACAAATCAGAAGTCATAATAATGTTTAATCCAATATAGGATATTTCCGAAAAAGTTAGTTTTGTATAATGCGGCACCAGAGAAACTCCTGGAGATGGGTAAGGATTAATTCATAAGTATTAAGTATTTTGCTTTGATTAATTATTTTACTTATTAATTTAAGTATTTAATACATTAAAATAAAATAAAATAAATGTTTAAAAAAATACATAAAAATGTTAAAAAATGTTAAAAAAGTGAAATTAATTTAATGCAGGAAACTTGGAGATTACCAAAATTATATATTACTTATTCGTTAGGCAGCTAGCAGTGCATTGTTTTAATGTAGTATATTAATATTCAATATACAATTTTTACAGAAGAAACTCAGTTGATATAGTTTTATCAATATATTAAATATCTCTATAGAAATAAGAAAGATAGAAATCTTAATAGAAATCTTAATAGAAATCTTTACATAAAATTGATAATTGCTAATTAATAATTAATGTTAAAAGGACAGGATGACATGATGTATACATCATCAGAAAAGTATTGCTTTGCATGGGCAATAATATTCAAAGGCGAGGACACGTACATACCAATAGTCACTTCGTTTTGAAAATCAAAAGTAAATTATCATGATTTAATCATGTCTTGATGATTAAATAGTATTTATGATTATATATAATATTATTTAATTTTATGTCAGTGACACAGTGTCGCATAGTAAATAAGGTAGTAATATTATTATTAATACTAATAGTAATAGTAATACTGTTTAGTTAAGTAACTACTAAAGAAATGTAAACAATACAGTTCCAAGGCTTACTTTAGCAATAAACACCACTATGCAAGTATTATATCAGTCTACAAAAAGGCTATTTTAAAATATATTTGTTTACATGTATCTAATAAAAATATATATATATAATTATTTAGTACGATTAAACAAAATAATATTTTTTCTTTTGCAGCAAAATGGGAATTTCATATGTCAGCCGAGAATATCATACAGGACATATGTAAGAATGGGTTAATGTGTCGACATATTTTTGTTTATAATATAATATGATTGTCGAGAAGGATCATATAGCAAATATGTAAAAATAAGTGAACATATGTGCACATATTTGCCAATATGTCGACATATACCTGTTCATTTTTTGTTGATTAAAAATTCAATTATTTCAACATATTCTCGCGCGTATGAAGGGGGGTGTTTTGGGTGCGAACTCAGCCCTCTTTTTGGTGTAATGCACTTTTTCTTAATAAAAATATATTTCTATTGATGGTGGGGATGGGTTGGGGCCGATATGATGACAGGGGTCTTTTTCTCGCGCTGCATATTATCCATTAAACCATTTTTTTTAAACACACCCCGCCCCTTGCAAAATCGTTCTGACGGCATTGCTATTCGTGTTTTTAGAGGATGATGTGTTCAATTCCTATTTAGACCAATCAGGACGAATTGGTATGTTGCCCTTGTAATATCAAAAATTTCCACTCCTTTTTTTATTGCTTCTCCTTTTGATTGAGAGGACGAAAAGGATCTACCGATATACCGATCTATTGAGCCTATAGTTGGCTACCTGATTGGCCAAACCAAACTATTTTCTGATGTCACTAGTTGATGTTAGCGTGGGGAAGTCATGGATATATCATTGAAGTATTTCGAGTGAGGATCGATCATTGTCATCTGTGATTCTGAAAACAGCAAAGTCAACCTCCCACTGTGTAAATTGAAACTTCTCTGGATTAAGAATAATACCAGCAGATGCAACTGATCGTATGTAGCTCCAAAAATGTTGCTTTGTCCAGAAGTCATCTTTGACTCAGCTGGTGAGTCGATGTTGTAGGGTTCATATAGTTGCCAATGGTTGCAGAAATTGTTTAAATCAAGAATAACGAAAAAATTCATCATAGTGTCGTAAGATAAATAAAACGATCTGACATCCCTGCTTACGTACGTTATGGCACGGCAGATAATGGCACTCCCATTAGGTGCTTGACCCATAATGCGTGCGAAGAAAGTTCCATAAATTTTCATAGTTGACCGATTAGCATCATTCAATGAGAGTTTCACTGGGGAGAGATCTTTTTGGGTGAATCCAGCTCGGCAAATAGAGCTTCATCGATAGGTCTTAAAGTGAATTCTGGAGTGGCACGAAATTCAACGTGAACGAGCTTTTCTGATGCGCATTCCAAAGGCTGACCATAGGAACTGCATTATCATTGATGTTAGAGCCTGTGAAGAAAGTGTTCCATCGTCGAACGAAAGCATTCCATTCCTTATATCTGCGTTCAATTGGATCTTTAGTCGCTCAAGCTTGGGGCCCAATTCGAAGTTGTTGTTGCTGGAGGAGCGTACGTGTGGTGTGTTCAATTGCATGAAAGTTAAAGATAACTAAACTAAAGCATAAATAGATTATAAACATGACTATAGGTAGGTATAGGTATAGTTAAACGTAGATAGATAAACATAGATTAATTATTAAACAATATAGTTACAGTTCAATGAGACATTTATATATATATACAGTACTCTCCCCTAGAGTGACCACGTTAAATACATATAAAAACGGTCGTTCAAGCGGGGGTGTCGCTCTTTAGGGGTTCGACTTTTGTAGGTTTAATGTATGACCTAATACGATCGGCATAAGATATAAACTTTGTTAATACCTATAAATAATTAGTACATACATACATAGTACATATTAATAATACGTAGTAATAAGAATGATAAGAATAGTACAGTATAAACATAGTAAATATGGTTATTATTAATATGTAATTTTATAGAAGTGAATAATTTAAAATAGCAGTTTCCTGATTTACTTTAATGTCACTAACGAGTCCACTTAATCAGTTAACAAGTTCACGCTAATTGTCTCCAAGTGAAAATTGGTTTATTTGTTCAGCTTGATGTATTATCATATAGATATTTGTTATACATTATTATACACTATTACAAGTTTCGTAATAAATTTAATCTAATTTAGGTATGTACCCAAATGGTTATTGCTAAAATAATATTCAATAAATTTATATATGTATTACTTATGTGCATGTTTGTAGTGAATATATTTGTACCAAGTATAAATATAAATAGCGGTATATACATATAAAATATAATAATAATTACAGACATGAATGTGTTAGACGCAATACCAGCTAAACCCAAGAGTAAGTAGTCTTGTTTGAATGCTGGACCACTGGATTGTAAGCCTCGTGTTCTAACCATTTGACCATCGCCCCCTCAAACTATCAAATGGTTAGAACATGAGGCTTACAATCAAGCCAAGTCAAAGCACTCGCTGGAGCGGGGAGGTCACTCTTGAGGGGGTCGCTCGACAAGGGGAGTACTGCTTAGGGTAAAGGCGCTATAGTACCCGTTAGAGCACTGGCACCCGTTAATTGTTATTTATTTTTAAAGTAATTAACAAAACATCTTGAAATTTTAACACAATGTGTATACGTCCATGCATTTAGTTTTGCTGAACTCTAAAGGTGTAGTTTTTAGCTATTATTTCAATAAAAGAAAGAAACCATACTTATCGAAAAAAAGGAAATTTTGATAAAAATGTGGCATTACAAAAGTATCTAAAACTTCCATATTTTTTATAAAAACAAATAGAAATATACAGATATATTTAAAACTTAATATTACACTAATATTATTAATTACTTTTAATATTTTTATTTAGTAAAAGATAAATAAGTAAAAACAACTACTAGGTCCAAATAAGTAAAAATATACGAT
>JAYRBW010115312.1:0-17635 GCA_036023295.1 Invenusta paracnida
CCTTGCGACGTTTCATTGGTTGGAGACTTTCTCGATCCTGATTGGACGTGAGGGGTGGGGGTCTTTGTTCTCGGGAACAAAGGGGGAGGAGTGAAGTCGCGGCACACCTGCCCTACTACTACTAACACTCAAAATGCATTGTTTATAATTTGATTTCTACAGGCTACTATCGATTTCTCTGCTTCTAATCTTATTCATGAGTGTAATAATTAATTTTAAAGTTCGGCACATCGTTGAAGAGCTTTAACTGTAATCTCGTGATAATATTATATTAAATGTTTTAATGTTTTTTTTCTAAATAATTATAATTTTACTACCACGTCCGTCAGTATTGTTTTACCTACAATACCTATATATACAGTAGGTATACGGTATATAACCTGTATATCCTGTACCTATAATATATCTGTACTTTTAGGTCTTACTAATTATATAATGCACTATTTTATATTCTTTATGAATACTTTCGTCTTTCACTCCATATTATCTAACTTTTGTTTCGTTCTCCTGTATATTCAAAATGTTCTTATTTAATATGTGTAATATTACAACTCATTACTTATACTTTTTATCTTTGATTAATAAGGATCAGCTAAATAGTAGCTAACTGAAGCGTCTCAACAAATATAATTTATTTTTTGTAATTGTAGAGTTTTGCATTACTATATCGTACAGTATCTTAACTGTTTTATTATCTTATTGTACAATATGAATATTTCCTATCTTACGAAATATTACTTAATTCTGAACCATTCACCATATATATGGACAATTCTAGCAGTTAATTTTATTTTTTATGATAAAATATGTGTAATTATTTTTTTATTAGTTATAATACAATCAAATTTAAATTAATGTTTCAATAAAATAAAATAAAGAAATATTAATTAACTTTAATATTCAATAATAAGATATACTAATATAAAATTAATTTTAAATTTATAGTGACTTATTTTTTACCAATAAACTTATATAAATTGAAACTTTTTTTAAATGATTACATTATTTCGGTGGTTATAATTTTAATATGCTTAGTAATATTAGTTTGTATTTGCATTGAAATGTCAATATTTATTTGATTTGCAATAATTTACTGAAATATTTGCATACTTCGTATCTTTAGAGTGATTGTAATTCAATTTTTTTTCAGTCGACGCTTCAATTCTGCATAGTGAAACCAATAATGGCAATTATTACGATAATTCTGCAGTCTGTAGGCCTTTATACTCATGGTAATCTGAGGTAATTGTCTTCAAGTTCTATACCTTCAATGTTATATTAGTTATATATTTAGATATTTCCAAAGCTTCAAAATATATATAGCATTTACATTCGTTTGTTCTTGTGTGTGAAACACACACATCGACAGAGAACTGGAAAACCCTGCGTTAATGTTTGCATACACGGTTTCCATGACAATATATCAAATAATCTCTGAATTACCGTACTTACAACGTTTATATGATGGGAATTGATGATCGATAAAAAGTGTGTTTCTCTGTTTAGGTTGTATTTCTGTTTTTAATAGTTTTGAGTATTATTATTGAAGTCATTTTGTTTGATGGCTTATTTACTTTTGTATAGTTTCATTGATTTTTGTATATACTGTTTTTTTAGTATAATTACTTTTTAATAAGTATAAAACTAACACTCAAAATTTTTTACAAACGTATCATATTTATTGAATGCGTTACAATAAATATAAACCTTTAAATTATTTTAAAATGTTACCAGGATTTTTTAGCTGAAGTTTCTATTAAAAAAGTTTTAATATTTAATTTTTCAAATAGAATTTATATCTTAAAATTCTCTTTCAATCAAAATAATGCTGCTCATTGTAGAATTATATAAAAGTAGGAGCTAATTTTGAAATTATTTTCCAACTTACGATTTACAGGCATCATAAAATTTTACTGCTTTGTTTGCTATTATGTTTTATATGATTTTATTCAATTTTAATTAGTCAATTTCATGCATCTACACTTATCAAAAGGTGGTTAAGCATGTGTTGCTTTTGTTTAATTTATGTATTGGCCCTATCACATGAATTAAAAATTGTCATCAAATTATAGAGATTTCGTGTTTTTATAATGAAAATATTTTCATGTCACTTTAATAATTGTATAATTTAATTGTACACTACACTTAACTATTAAGCATTATGATAGACTTTTTTGCTCTCAAGGCTACAAATATTACGTTTTATTTTCATTTTACTCTACCTTTGTTATTATCACATATCTTAATTATTGAGTTACAATGTAAGCTAGAATGATGCAAGTTAAATTTCAATAAATCGATACATTAAACTGTTTTTATTTTCTAATTAGTGTATTATTTTTTATCACAATTTTCTGTAAATGGGTAATTTATATTATTTCTAGTACCACGTGTTTATCATTCATTTATTTTACATATTCGTATAATACGTGATTATGTTATGGTCACTCAATAGTTATAGATAATACTAAAAATGGACCAATTTAAACATAAATTATGCATGAATAATAAAAGACTGGATATTGACAAAGTAATTTATAGTTTAACTGTCGTGTCCAATACACACGATATCTAGTAAACATTTTCCTCGATAAGAATATATTTCAAGATATTCAGAATAGACTGACAAAATTTCGCGTTTTATAAAAAAAAACTGCATATAAATTTTCACAATAAATATGATTTCAAACACTAAATCTTTTATAAATGTCCTCTCGACTTAACACTAGTATAGCTTGGTATAAAGAATTATTTTAAAATATTGCAGTCGGCGGAACCAACGATATGATAATCCTTTAGAACCATTTAAATATATTATAGTAATTTTGCAAAAATTGTTTAGTTATATATTCGAGTATTTTAAGTATGTACTTATATATAAATATTTTTTATTTATTGAAACAATATATTTAATTGAATATTTGGTCTACATGTCTACAATTAAACAAATAGCCTTTTCTAAATTGAAAAATCATTTTGTAATCCATGATTTTAATATTTACTCTGTCGTCTCACTCTCTCGCCATTTCTTTTTCTCAGCGCCCACTCCGGCTACCTTTACATCACTCTCGTCTACAACATCTCCGTCACCCTGGCTCTATACTCCCTTTTTCTCTTCTATTTCGCCACCAAAAACATGCTACGTCCCTTTGATCCGGTTCTCAAGTTCTTTACCATAAAGTCCGTCATCTTTCTCAGCTTTTGGCAAGGTAAGTGACCTACCAGCATTTTAGCAGGTCGATGTACGAGTAGTAAATAGTTCATTCGGTGCCTTGCGAATTCTTGACTTTTAATAAACATATTCAGAATTTAATGGAAACCTGAAATATTTTTCAATAAATAAGTTTTACACTTTACAACTATTACAAAAAATCTTTTTACACTTTCATAAAATCAAAAACACTGTAATGTTGGCAGCATATAATTATTTACGTATTAATATATTAATATGATTTTTCTAAATCGTCACTATTAATCAGTGATTTAATTTTACAGAAATGTTGAATGTAACATGTTGTTATCAGCAATTTGTGCGTTACATAACATATTTGACAGTATAGTATTTTTTGGAATTTAACGAATTACATTTTATTTTTAATATGACAATATTTTCTTGAATAACCATTTTTTAATTTCGATATTATGAGTATTGCACAATAATGCTAGCATTCGATTTAGAACAGTATATTTTATTGTTAAAACTTCTCAAATTGTTTATATATAATTTTTCTTGTGATATTATTTACTTTAATAACCATTTTTTAATTTCGATATTATGAGTATTGCGTAATAATGTTAGCATTAAAGCGGTATATTTTATTGTTAAATCTTTGAAAATTGTTTATTTTATTGTGATTTAATATGTAAATGCCGTTTTATGCTATAAAATCATTGTGCTGTTATAAATAATACATTCTTCATTATTCCCGACTTTTTATACACTCAGTAATATTATATTACAGGGAGCCATAAAAAAGGGTACCAAAATGCTTTTTTATTTTTATGGTTGTACATAGGCGGCTGTTTATCGATGTTTTCTGAGATAATTTTTGTTTGTTGATTATCTGCAGGTTATTGTCTATGGCTGTACATTACATATGTTACACTGCTGTACAGTATGGTGGAATTATCTGCAGCTTCAAAAGAATTTGTAAAATGTACATGTGTGAATATCCATGAACTCTATCCACAATATTCTTGCTATGCTATTTTGAAAATTATTAAAAAATCAAATCGACCCGACATTCAAAATCGAAACATTAAAATGTTGACTCGCATGGTTAAAAGATTAATAGAAAAGATAGACCTGACTGGACACGTGGCTAGGCGACCTGGCTCGGGTATCTAGTATTTTCGCAAAAATGGCAACCGATTACACCATGATGATTACCGATAGACTACAAATTACAGGGATTATTATCAGATGTTGTTAAACATGTTATTGGTTTGTTAACAGTAGGTACAACTATACACTGTACATATTATTCGATATAGTGAAATACACAAGAAATAAATATAATCATTTTTGGTACCGTTTTTTATGGCTCACCCTGTAACCGTAACTTTTCATTCAAACTACGCCGGGGAATTTGTGCCTTTCAAAGTTGTTTGGTTGGTGATTAGCTAAATGAGACACATCCCTTCTTGGCCCATAGGACTCTACACCGCTTGGCTTCTACCGGCGTCAATTGTCGGGTTCATGGTCTTCCTCTACGGTGTCATAACATTTATGGACAATGTTCCTGGGTAAGTGAAGTGATGAGCGGAACTGTCTATGTTAAGAAATGTAAATGAGCATTCATTTTACAAGTAATATAAATTAATTGCTATACAAATTGTGAACTATTTTGTATTCATTTTTATTATAATTCTTGATAATAGGTAATATATATAAATACATAAGATGTTTATTTCTGTTTTGTTTCTCTTTGGAAATTAATAGAAATAAAAATTGTTTGGAAATGTATAATAATTTTCTTCTTCATCGCTAAGCTTTTGTAATAAGAGGGGTTTACAGAAATAATAATGATAAAAGGGGTTTATTGAAGTAATCTTGGAATTATATAGAAAGCAAACTATGAAAATGATTAGACGAAGGTAGACAGAACTCTGAGTATTCTACAACTTAGAATCATAACAGAAAAGATTGTTCGAGGAATTTTTATTTAATTAACGAAATCATTGATCCCTTCAGTTTCCGAGTATAAAATAAATCTATTTTCGTTACAACGTTTCTTTGAAAAGATCCATAAATCAAAGTTCTACATATATTTTAGGTAAACATTGAAATCAATAATAATTAAAAATGTAAATAACTAAAGGTAGATTATTATTAAAGCATACAATTTTGTATAGTTTATAAAAGGCTAGAACGTCAGACCCAGTAGATTCAATCGATTTTTCTTTTACAGTAAAGAATCTTGCTTAATTATGGAGATATTTAATTATCATCATTATTTTACTTAATTGTGTTTTTTACTGAGAATTTAACATAAAGTCGTTAGGATGTATATTGATTGCATATTTATATGTAGAAATGTAAAAATGTAAAAATGTCGTTGATCATTGCAAAATGTTAGTGACTAAAAATACGAATATTCTTTTAAAACAAAATTTCACCAGGAAACATAGTGACAATTTCTATTTTAATTATCTTGAGCTCATAGATATATTTACATTTTAAGAATTCATTAATGAAAAAAAATATTTTCCAACTCAAAAAGATGAATACTTAATTTAGCTTTCTAATATTATTAAACATTAATACGTTTAAAATACTTTACTATAAAAAAAGGACGGTATTTTTTCGAACGAATATGTAGAATTTCAGATTTTTATGCAGACATTAAACATTAAATATGACTTTCGTTCATTTCGCACACTCCTTCACACGAACAAGGGAAGTCTTTGGTCTCATTAATCTTTTTAATAAGTGACGATACGTGTTCATATTCTCTAAAAACAACTTTAAAGACATCTGAATGACATTTTCTGAAGTCTCTAACGAAAGATTACAATGTATTTATAATATATTTAGTATTGATAAAAAATTGATTAAATGAGAAAACTGCCTTTTTATGCTTACATAATATGTTATAGTTATAAACTGAGAGGATGTAGTTAATTAAAGAGTTTTTATTACCTAAAAAAAGACAACGAACGTAATTTCTAATTGTGCAAGAAAATTTAGTCTTTTCAAATTCTTACGAATGTATTTCTGTATCTATCAAGAAAATATTTCCAAAAAAACACAATATTATGCCTTGATAAATATACATACGTGTATTCAGATATATTTTCCCAAAGTTTGAAAGTGGACTAAAATATCAGATTTCTGATTCACAGCTGTCAAATTTGACATCACTTGTCATATATGTATGTACATGATAATACTTGTCATGCATATATATGATAAAAGACCTGTTTTAAAGATAACATTTTTATTTTCACAGCAATGCTTTTTAAATATTATACTTAATTTTGGAGTCTATATATTACTATTTCGTAATACATATAACAATGTTCTCTCGGAAGTATTCCGTACGTTTAAATTAGATTTATTTAAAATCATAATAAAATTATACTTTGACAACAATTTTTGTATTATTATTTTTTTTACAATTTTACCGCGAGTATACAACTAAATATGAATTTAAATAGATTAAATATTTATCCGACTCCATCTCCATAGCAATGAAGTCTGCTCCAGCAACCAGACCTTCCAGATGTGCCCTCTATGTGACGAGGATATCGGCTGCACCTACTGGTACCTCAGTGACGTCTGCCTCTATGTGAGAATAGCCTACCTCTTCGATCACCCGGGCACCGTCTTCTTTGCTGTCTTCATGGCCCTCTGGTGTGAGTGAACTGTCAGGTTTCCAAACTTTAGGAAACGACAAGTCTTTCATTTCTTAGAATCTTATTACATTTCTTGAATTAATCCTGAGAAGAAATTTCAGACATATTCTGCATATCTCTGAAATAAATTAGAAAGTTTTTGAAATTACAAGTCTTGCATATCTTTCATAGTTCCTTTAATAAAATATCTTAACAAGAATTTTAGAGTCCATTGAAAAATTTTTTTATAAACTACATGTCTTAAAATACTGGAATTTTCAACTTCATCATTGTAGCTCAACCAGCTGTACAGAATTTTTTATTTTATTTTATCAATATCCATTTTTACAAATTAGCTGAATAAAACTGCTTTTTGGCTTACTTCAAATCTGATTATAGGCTAAATATGTAGTATTTTTCGAATGTTTCCGCATCCGATCTTTTAGTATATAATAATTTCTGATTTCAGCGTTTACAATATGAAAATTATGCGTAAGCTTTTAAAACAATTAGGCCGGAACAAGTGATGAGTGAATTAATTACTGTGAAATTAATTAATTACATAGCATTAATTACTGTGAACCCCAAATTGTTTGCAGCGGTGACCTTCCTGGAAAACTGGAAGCGGAAGAACGCCTCTCTAGCGCACCACTGGGATGTTATGGATTACGTGGAGGAGGAGGAGCGACCCCGACCTCAGTTCGCCGCCCTCTGTCCCATCTACGAGCCCAACCCGGTCACTGGGGTCCTCGAGCCCTTCTTCCCAACCTCCCGCCGACTTCCCAGAATGCTCACTGGTATCGCCTGCATCTCCGTCATGGTGGGTGTCCTTGTTGTTCTTTCCTCCCGTCTATTAAGGCGGCATCCTCAGTATTACCTTTGATGATAACCTGTACTAGACGTTACTTTACTCTAAATATGCTCACTAAATGCCACCTACATACAGATCTGTGAGTTTAACACATATAGATATCGGATGTAACTATAGGTGTTACTATCCAAATTAGAATTTTGATATTTCATTGGGTAAATGTTTCAGTTTCGGTTAGAAACAGACAAAATAGTCCACGGCGTTTACTACGACACTGACGCTGACGATTGCAAAAATGAAATCTAAGCGCATTCCAGTCAAACCTTTCTAATGATTATGAAATATAAAAAATTACTTATTAATATGGTTCAATTTAAATTTTGTTTAAACACATTTTTGGACATTTTACACCTTGAAATATTAATTGAATAATAAATAAAGTAGGTAATTCCATGATTTGAAGATCTAAACTGTTTTAGCGCACAATCCAGCTTCATGTTAAAGCGATGAGTAGTGGCTAATTCACTGGATGAGAGAGCAAACATATTAAGCTTAAGTAGTGCTAATTTTCCAGTCTTTCCAGTTATGGATCACATGACATCTGCTACTACAGTAGTAGCCATGTAGAGAATAAATATAGTGTATTTGACATGTGATCTCAGTTGTTACTAATATGCATTTTTTCTTATTTAAACAAATTTCAATTTTCAGTAATTTTCATAAGACAGATAATCTCATACACGCCATGCTTTCCAATTATAATTTTTGTATGTATTATGATTTATTGGAAACCAATGCTAAATAGTCATATATAGTTGAGAATGTATTATTAATCAGATTTCAAAATTTGCATATGCCTACCTATATGTGTGTACCTACTGTGCACCTACTGAAGCATGTTATTTCAGTTCTATTTTTGTGACTTCTGTACATAAATATAGTAATCCAAGTAAACAGTATGCGTTTATTGTTATTAACAATTCGGAAGAAAAAATAATAATGTATAAAAATTAAGGCTGTTTTTTTCATTGTTTTGGGAGAAAGATTAAAATGTATGCTAAGTTATCAAATCCCAACACTACAGTACAGGTGCGTCCTCCTTTAAGAGAAGGATAAACAAAAAGTATGAATCATTGTTCAAGCACATAAAATGTGCTCAAGTTATAGAACAGAAACTTTGTGAAAAAAGCATTTAAAAAAAAAAATCTAGGATGATAAATTTCGAATTGTCATCCATTAATTTTGGTTAATCAACCGCTTGAAACAAACAAAAAATTGATAAGGTGTGTTGTATCATAATCATATTTTAAGTTGTTATCAATAGATAACTTATATGTGGCTGTGAGTGTTATTAATACTTTCTACTAATGCTAATAAAACGGTAATTTCTGATTTTTTATTCTAATTTTCGGTGTTTTTTAATCGTTCTTTATGTACTTACAATTTTATTATAACAAAAGTTGACATAATCAATGCGTACTTTATAGCAAACTTGATGCATAAAGATTTCCTTATATCGACGTTGGAACGGCAAGCTATCGTAATTTAAATTCGAGTTAATTTGTAGTTAATCTAATGATAGCAGCAATACTTAGACATTAATTAATTATTACTTTACAATGTAAAAGCAGTAAACATGTATAATACGATACTTTGCACAAGAATCAAAGTATATTTTAGATAGGTGCGGGATTCGATAATATGCATCAAACTATTGCAATCAATACTGCACATACTTACCGTATTTCTCCGCGTATAAGCCCCCCCCCCCCTGCAAACCTAATATGTTCCCCTCAAAGTCAGGGGAGGCTGCTTATACGTGAGTCCGAAAAGAAATCAAAACAAATTAAGATCCATAAATTGACAGAAATAGAATACGACTCAATATTTTGAAAAACTCCAAACAGCTATTATGGTACACCGAAATCGATATATACCTAATATTTATGAATGCGTAACTGGAAGATAATAGTATGTCTGCACCTAAGTTATGCCTAGCAATGTATATGAATGATTTTTTGTATGTAATTATTAACTTCACAAATATTATTTTTTAGAAGCAATGCGTATAAGGTGGGGGTGGGGCTTATGCGTGTGTCATACATAAAATAACAGTTTTGAGGCTCAAAGTCAGGGGGCTTATACGCGGGGGAGGCGGTTATACGCTGAGAAATACGGTATGTGAAAGCAAACTATCCTATTCCAAGTTCGGCCTATTTAGGTAATCAGTAGAAAACATAATATTATGTAAATATATACCTTATGATAGATAATAATAATAGAAAGACTTATCCCAGCAGCAAAGTTTACGATATAATTAATTTTTAAAACCAAAAATGATAAAAATATTTAACCTCTAATTTTTAAATATACGGAAAACTGAAATACAAAAGTTAGCCGTTCCGACGTCGAGATATGTATATTGATTGACATATATTATGTATGTGTGTTAACTACATATATATGAGACACAAAAACGTAATAAAATAGAATACATTTTATCTTCAAGGCGAACATATTAAATTATACTTTGTTTTGTTTGTTTGTTTGTTTGTTTGATTGATTGATTGATTGTTTGTTTGTTTGTTTGTTTGTGTGTTTGTTTGTTTGATTGATTGATTGATTGATTGTTTGTTTGTTTGTTTGTTTGTTTGTGTCAATTATTGAAGAATATCATCACTTTTAAAATTTCACACTTAAAGAGCTCAAGAATTCATTTTATATTTTACGTTGCGATACATCAAGGATTTGAAATACATTTTTCATAATGGTAATAAAATATTCATAATATTCATAATATTCATAAGCAATATAAACTAACATTCGAAACTTTAATATAGGGTACAGTGTTTATATTTACAAAAATATACATATCTCTGTAGCCTTTGATTACAATACATAAAAATTATTTTTCAAAATAACTCATTACACACGATAACATTCTTTTAAATCTTCTACTGTATTTATTTAATTGATTTCAAGCAGAATTAAGTTGTGTAAAAATTATTACGAAATATCACTGCACCACACTCAATATAAGCCGAATTTAAATTTATAGGATTCTGTAATTTCCTCAATACATTATGTTGAAATTGCAAAATCATCTTGTGTATTGCTTCTATACGTTTTACATACCAATATTATTGCCACTCGAATTCTTCACTCTCTTGAATGAATAAAAAAAATCTATTTTCGTTAAGACACCCTAAGCTTCTATTTCAATTTGAAGAAGATAACCAAATCACCGTATAGCATTGCTCTCCTCAAAATATATTACCGCCTTTTCCCGTTCTTCAGGTGATTCTAGTCATAGTCTTCATTATCGCTGTCATAATCTATCGGGTCCTCATTGCGATACCCTTCTTCCAAAATCCTCTGCTTCGATCAAAAGCTCCAATCTTCGCCAGCTCAACCGCCGCCTGTGTCAATCTCATCCTCATTATGGCCATCGGGCGTGTTTACGAGAACCTTGCCTTGAAACTTACTCAATGGGGTAAGCTGAGAACATATAATAATAATAATATTTATATATACATCATCAGATTTTTACCCATTCTGTGTATTAGATTTTCGATAATACTCACAGCAATAATTCTAACTCAAAACAGCAAAGAAACTCAAACAATCACACCTCTCAGTCCTAATCAAAAAGCATATATGCTTCCTAAGTCGCCATAATTCAAACAATTGTTAAAGCATTAATTAGGAAGTGAAATATAATTTGTAGTTATGTAATATACATACAATATAATTCTCGCCATCTTCTTTAAAGTGTACGCTCGAATTATTCTTTTTCTAACTATAGGGTACTAAAATATGCCAAAATAATAAATGAAATACATAACTAACGAATTAATGTGTCATTCGCCATAGGCACCAGAATGTAAGAATAACTTTAAATCGAAGATTTTTTGTTGCTTAAACGACCCCCTTTGGCAGAGGCAACGGCCCTTTCATAAGTAATAATAAAAAAATTATTCAGTTTTCACGTTATATACTTGATTTTTTTTACTTATATTTTTAAACTGCGCCCTTTTGCATTAAAACGACTCCCCTTTAGAAAATCCTTTGGGGCGCGCCTGTAATCTATAGTCTATTTATGTGTTTCCACCATAAAATCATATTATTCTCAAAATTACTTTACCACATTTATAAGACTTTAAAATGTATAAAAAGTGTCCCTATTGATCGACAGAAATGCATCGGACGCAAAGTGACTTCGAGGATCAGCTCATCTTCAAAGTCTTCATATTCCAGTTCTTCAATTACTACTCCTCGATCATCTACATCGCTTTCTTCAAAGGAAGGTCAGTTCGCTCTTATCTTTGGCTATATGACAATTATTCAAATACCTGATTCGAACAATTTTAATATGTCTCTATGAATATGTTACAATTTCGCTATTTATCTGTTAAATTGCATAATTGTTTATGCATGGTGTATAGTTTGCGCAATGTACGTACAATGTATGTATATAGTCTCACTTAATGTATTTAATCTAATTTTTTCAGAAGACAAATTTAAGAGGATAATGTTGGACAGCTGGATTAATCAGCTGATTTGAATAATGTAAAATATTGTAAATAATTAAAAATTATGAATAGGTTCTGTATAATAATTAATATATTGGCATAGTAACATAAATATATACATATAGGTTTATTTATATCCAAATATTAATTAAGTTAACTTATCATATTTAATTGTATTGTGTTTTTATATGAATATGATTATGATTTTTTCCCAATAATTCGATATAGTTTACTGCTTCTAAAAAATACCATTCCATTCTGATTAGCCTAGAAATAATTCGCATCAAAATTATAACATGTAAATTATAAATCTTAATAAAGCTAATAATTTTATAAAACAGTGCTTTTTTTACTAACAAGTAGTAAAACTAGTTATTTTTCAACCTATAGCAGAGAATGGTTCTAACTTTTAAAATTATTGTATATATCGATTTTTTCCGATTTGATATAAAAATTAAAAGCCATCAAATAGCCAACAAAATAGTCATAAATAATACTTATAGCTTCAAGAAAGAGCTTCCCTGGTTTGGAGTGTAGGCGAATTTAGTTCTAATTTGTGTAGTTGCATATTACATGTGATAATGGAATGGCACAAATAAAGTACTTAAGGGGGGCAATATTACTTATTAGTTCAGCAGATCCAAATGCATGAAGCTACACTAACCATATAATACGTATATCAACTATACAACATGCTGTTAAATAGATATTGATTAAGGTGGCAGATTTGTCAATTTAATCCAGCGAGAGTTGAATACACTTTTGTTGTCATGAAAAGCAGTCTCTTTTTGTATTGATCCTAATGGAATTCATGATCCATGTACAAAATCGGTCGATAATTCATCCAAACCTGTGCAAATTTCTTATACAGAGAAAATAAATTGATCTTTGATGACTAGTTGAAGCGTTGTACAGCTATAATAAACTGACATAATACACATATTGACATTTCTTCAAAAGATATGTACATATATTACTATTTATTCACTTTGCTCTCTTAGATTTACCGGATACCCTGGAAATTATTCGCATTTCTTCGGCCTGAGGAATGAGGAATGCAACAATGGAGGATGTCTGATCGAACTGGCCCAGCAACTCATCGTCATCATGATCGGAAAACAAGTTATAAACAACTGTCAGGAGGTCTTTGTTCCGTAAGTTTTGCGACACGCTGACCCCAAAAATGTGGTATACGAGTATGTACGTATTTACAAATTTAAAAAAACGAAAATGTCGCATTTGAAATTTATACGATCAAATTTGTAATATATCGTATTAAATTTAAAGAAGGAAATACAACTATCGTAATAATCAAGATGCTATATAATTATTAAATAATGCCATACAGACAATTACTATCGCAGGAATGGATATAAATAACTACTAGAATGGAAATTGTCCATCTTCGTGAAATGTGGAAAAATTCAAATTATGAAAGATATTCTTATATGTACATGTTACGAAAATGTTACCTGATACAAATGTTTCTTATCAAAACGATAACTGTAACATTTTTGGTGATTCAAGCAGTGAAAGTGGTTTTTTGATCGCAGTCCAAATAATAGAGAATCGCGAGTTTTCGGAGACCTTTCCTAATAAACGTAAAATAAAACATTTTTGCCCCGAATAAAATGACCTGCAGTTGCCATCGTAATCATTAATCCATTTCTGGGGTATTGATTTATTGATTTTGATAATTTACTTAAATCTGGTTTCATAAATCCCATTGTCCTATTAACTTTTGAAATACGCAATTTATAATACGTGTTTTCAAAATACCACAAATTAATAATCCAAGTTTAATTATGCAAGCTATACAGACATATATACCATATGTACAATACAACTTTTTAACTTGGAAAAGTAATTACCCTATACGACATTTATTTTAAATCCCTAAGATATAGATAAATATATATTTCGCGTTAAACTTTATGCATTAAGGAAACATTAAACTTATTTTTTAAATGAACACATTTAATCTATTTCTTATTCACCCAAGTATATCTGTTTACGTTTTGAGAAATAAGAATGTATAAACTTGTTTTGTGTAAATAAATTTAATCAATTAATTATTGACAAATAACGTTGTTAAAAGCATAGAGTAATTAATAGAGTACTCTATGGTTAAAAGGGTGAAGAAAATCGAATAAGATACATAAAATGAAGCAGCCCCACATCATATCAATCGTTTTTCTATTTCAAGCATAATTAATACATGATTAGATTGTAAGATATATTGATATTCGCCATATTTTTGTTGTTTGCACTTTATCATAGCTTTATAAATAAATCACCAAATTTGAAGGTTTAGAGTTTTTAAAGTTTCTGCGTTGTAGATTGAATACTTGATTTATATACGTTTAGATATAAAAACATGACTGTTACTGTTACTAAAAGAAAACTTACTGGGTTAAAGCCACCTAAAGGATGAAGATTTTCACCAGCATATTTCTTGAAACAAGGCAAACTGTATCGTTTATTTTCTTATTTTCTATGCAAAAGTTAACATTTATTTACTGAATTTTTAATAACCAAATATATTGTATTTTAGAGTCATACAAATTTATTGGACATTTTTTTATCGATATCAACAAATTAAACTTATAAATATTCCAAGATTAAATTAATTTGTTAAATCTACAATAATTAAAATAAAAAAGAGAACTTTCAATTTAGAAATTTAACAGAAATAACAACCTCAATTTTTGTTTAATTTAAATCTATCACTTAGTTCGTCCTTTGTTTGATTACATTCAAAGATATTCAAGCTTTTTATGTAATATTTTTAAACAAATACGAATTTAGCGCTAGTAGACTATCACAGCAGAGAGTACAACTTTTCAGTCCATATTAATCGGCCTTCAATCCAGAAGTAAAATGGAAACGATAAACTATTAACACTATCAAACGGTAATGATTATTAAAGTGTTTTTTAAGGACCATTCAATTGCATTGGCTATGCATTATTTATTACAATTTCAGAAATCGTTACAAGCCATAATAACGTTAATATGCACCTAATTAATGACTATACTGAGTTAAGAAATCGATACAAAAAGCATTCAATCAACCGTATTATATCCGCAATGTAGCTAAATTTGACTTCAAATCATCAAATCTTTGTTTGTAAATAAATATGGATAGAGTTTCCCCCCTCCTTCTCATGGCAGGAAGTTGAAGACATGGTTTCATCGTTTCTCCAAGGGTCTGAAGGACGACGATCCCAAGAGACACATCACGACATGGGAGGCCGATTATAAGCTCATTGACTATGAGGGCCTATTCGACGAATACCTGGAGATGGGTGAGTTGATGCATGCAAGGGATCATTGTCCCAGCTGACTGCCTGTCAGATTAGCTTTTATTCCTATACCAGGGCTTAACCTATACCTATTCCTTCTGTACATATATATGTATCGATTCTGAGTTCAGATAGCGTATAAATATTGAATTTGCATTGTTGTAAAAAGTAAAATGTGCATGTATATACAAACTTCAATTTAGAAATTTTGAAAAAGCTGGATAATTTTGATTTCAACTTCAAAATATGATAAACGTTACTTTTGACAATAGCGACAAGATTTTTCCGAGATTTTGTACAAAACTAAACTTCCTGAGCTTCCAAATTCCTCTTGAATTATTTTAAATTTTATAACTTTATAAAACTATGAAATCACTGCTCTAATTTTGTAGATTCTGATTGAAACCTTTGAAGTTGTATTGGCGTAATTTCCCGCGTGTAACCAGAGAAAAAAGTTTCAAGTATTATTTAACGATATTAATAGTTCTAGAGTTTTTGAGAAGCCGTTTGAATGAGTCACGTGTGTGTTTTGTGTCATTTTCTTAATTAGAAAAACATTTCATCTTCTTGAAATATAATCTGTATACCCTTTGTACCACCTACCTAATTAAGATTAATTTCTACAAATTTTACATTCATGAAAAAAATGAATATATTATTACGACTATTAGCAACATTTCATGTGCAGAAATATATATATAGTTTATATATAACAAAAAAGTATGGATTTAGTTACCCATATTATCATCAAATAATTCAAATATTTGAAACATCGTATGTATATTCAATATGTTTTATTATTTATTTTAGAAATAATAAAAGTGAAAATATGATTAATGAAAATTGATAGAATATACATAGATTTACAATAATATACAATTGGATAAAATTATAAATAAATAAAGAATAAATATAATAGTGTTATCTTTTATTTCTACTTTCAGTAACAGAACAAGCCTATGATCATATGAAAGTATCTATAACAAAAAATTAGAATTTATTTCATCGACTATATCATCTAATAATTAATTACAATTAAATATTTCAAAATATCGTTTTATAGTAATGTGTAATATAAAAGAACTATGAAAATTATGCCATATATTTAAAATACTTGCAAAATGGACTAAATAGAGAAATAGAAAAATGCATAAGATATTTAAATTTTTTGATATTCATTATTTTGCCATAAATTAATGCACAATTTGTTTTTAATTGAAAGAAAAACAAAATAAATTAGGTACCTGCTTTGAGTATAGTATGCATATATATGACTAGATCAGTCGTTGTACTTCCAAGAAAGAATTAGAAATATATAATCTATCATAATTTTTAACAACAATTATTGATATAACATTTTATTATTCAATTAATATAGTCTTTAATTATTCTTTTATTCTTAACTATTCCGTTAATTAACTTTCCTATACTTTCTATTAAATTATGCAATTAATAAAAATAATTAGCTGCAGGTAGGTCATACCATTATTTACTAATACACACATATAGAATTTGGACATTTTTTGCGGCATTTAACTTCATATTTATGTTACGACAAATGTATCTGTAATTTTTTTACTTTTACAACATCCCCAAATATGGAGGTTCCCTCACCCGAATTCTCCCTAATTGCAAACGAATTACAAAAACTAGAAAACGAAGCGTCATAATTTAGTCGGCTTCTTATTGGCTGATAAAAATTGCATACATATGAAGGGAATTCTAGAAAATTCATATTTGCGTTACCGGAATTCAACGGTATTGTTATTTCCATTCAACTTGTAAATGATAGACTATAAACAGAATGTTGCTATTTATTTTTATATCTGACAAATATTTCTTTATAAGTAGGTATATTTCTGCAGAATCTTTCAATCCTTCATAAATTTATTGACATATATGAGACATGTTTAAAACGTGCAGCTAAATCTTAAAATGAAATATTTCATTGACTCTAGTTTTATATAAAGATATTTTCACATATTTGGAGGAAATATTATTCATATAAAAAGATATACACATTTTAAAATTGCGCTGTGCAATCTTCAACCATTCATTATTTATACCTATATATATGCAGGCGCGGTCCCAGGGGGGAGCCTGGACAGCACGTGCTCCCCCTAGGCTAATCTTGGCGCCCCTTTAAAAATG
>JAYRBW010115323.1:0-17635 GCA_036023295.1 Invenusta paracnida
ACAAATGAGACTCATCATCGAAGCTAATGGCAATTATGTAAAATAAATACATTGTGTTCACATAAACATTAAATATAATATATTTAATGTTTATGTGAACACAATGTATTTAATGTATACATATTATGTTATATATAAATCTATGTTACAAATATATAATAAAGTTTTGTATTTGTTTATTTTTTCTAGCCGCTCATTTATTTCGGTACAGCCTATATTATAATGTATTAAATATCTTTTAAGCTATATTAATTATTAAGTTATACATTTTTAGAAAGCTAGGAAAATATAATAGAATAAATTGTTTTTATAAAATAAAGATTTTTATATATAATCAATGACAGTAAGTTAAAGATAGCCGCTTTTTCTTGAAAATTGAAATCACGTAAAATTTGATTTTTGTTTGTATACCTAATTATTATTTTTGGAATTCATATTTTTCACCAAAATTTTAGAAATCGGTCGGAAACCTCCTCAAGAATACTGTATCCAAATTTGATGCCGATATCTTATACAGTTTGTGAGTTATTCGGTTGTTTAAATCGGCATACCAGCTTTTTTTACACTGAATTGGGAATTCATCCTCCTAATAATAATAATAAACGTATATTTGTGAATCAACGTACATTCATAGAAATCTTGTACTGCATGGAGTATAATATAGAGGGTAGAAAGTAGACGCGATATAGCTACTATCGATATAGGTTAAAGTTTAAAAGTATGCGTATGATGATGACAATTTTATACAAGGATTGGAAATCAGCAATTATATAACAAAAGTGTATGGAAATAACATTTGAATATAAATATAGAGATATTATAGGAAAAAAAGAAACGATTTATGATGGTGGTGGTTTTAGAATAAAATGAATTCTGTCTATAGGTAGATCGAGCGAAGAGTTATGAAAATTGTTTGGAGCGTTGGAGTACGTGGGGTGTTAATTGGTGTAGTAAATGGTTGTGGTTTGAATGTGACAAAAGAAATAGTTTCTGCGCTTTCAATAATCGTCTAGAAGAAGTCCTTGTTCATAACATTGTGCATTTTGTAATATTTATTCAGTGTTGCGTAAATCCGTTATTTTAATACATTAACATTTTATTGAAAAACTTATTCAACTGGATCAAGTGAAAGGTGAAAACGACAAATTTTGAAGACCTTTATAAATAATTGACTTAATGATCTAGGTCGTCCACTGTGGAAAAACCGAAGGTATACATATATATCAAAATAATGCATGTTTTGCATATATTTTATTGAATGCTTTACTACTGCATGCCACTGATTTAAAGTGAATATGTATAATATCTACATAATTAACACTAAATTGTTTAAAAGTATGCCCAAAAAAGAATTCTCCTGATCGCATGATCCCAAATATGACTAAAGCATATACTGCAGCGTATAAGTATATATGTTTTTGAATACCCCTACCGCTGATTTATCTAACTTTATTATCTAACTATAATATTTAGAAACAGATAAGGATATATTCTTTCTATATGTATACTTATCTTGAAAATCCATGTCGATATTATAGATGTTTAATTAACTTGGATCAGATAAAAAAATATATGACTTAAAGATATTACATATAACATGTGTATATGTTAATAAATGTAACTGCCATTGATTTAAAGTGAATAGTTAATATTTATTAAATTCGGGCAAAGAAAGACTTCTCCTGAAGTTTCAGGTCGTACCAGAAGATCGATCCACTAGAGGCTGATCATTAAACATATATGCTGCTAGGTCGAGAAAATAGACTACTGCCACAAGTGCAACATATTAAACGTTTATATTATGCTTTACAGTGTTTTATATATAAAGTCTTGTATCATAATGGCTTGAAGTAGACAACTTCCATAACTGTTGGTGATGTTTGATATAATATATATATTATTTACACATAAACGCATATATACATATATATAGGTTTAAATATATCAATTTAATTGTATTTATAAATACCGCTGGGTATAAAACATATATTAATTTTTCATTATAAGATAAATTGTGTAATTTACCGTTTACTACGATTATATATATCTCCCTACACTTTCATCTCTATCAATTATGCACTGGGAGATATTTGATTGTTTTAACAAAAGAATAACAGGTATGGTTTTGGGTTTATGTTATGTAGATTTAGTTAGTGAGGGGCTCATTGATCATACTATAGGCATACCTTAAGATCAGACCCATAAATTATAACATTCAAAAATGTTCAAAAACGATTTAAAGTCCATAAAATATATTACGACCAAGATTATTTATTAATAATAGTGTATTCACATTATTTTGTTTTAATTTGTTTTGTTTACTGTAGTGTATATCCAATCATAGAAAATAATTCAAACAAAATGGCTAGTAGACCCTGCACTAGACTTTCTATTGTAGATAATGTGCTGCCAGCAAACAACTTATGCCAACTTAATCTAAATTTGCATGATGTTGTGTTGAATATAACATCTGACAATGTTACCTGTATTAATTGGCTTGCTTCACATGGTTTAATAAAGAATACAATAATGTGTATACATTGCAATACTTGGCACAATAATGGCATTTCCAAGGCTCTCTTCTTCAGTTATTTACAAGAATTTCTATGGAGACACAACTATTCAACCATGTTTTTGGGAATATTTTATACTGGAATCAGCACTACTATTAAATGAGATATATATACATTCTGTACACATTTCATATTGTTAAATATATTTTATGAACTTTGATATGATCCAATATATACATTTTGTATTGTTAAATATATTTTATAGACTTTGATATGATCCGATATATACATTTTATATTGTTAAATATATTTTATGGACTTTGAATCGTTTTTCAACATATTTTATAGACTTTGATATGATCCAATATATACATTTTATATTGTTAAATATATTTTATGGACTTTGAATCGTTTTTCAACATATTTTGAAATATTATAATTTATTGGTCTGATCTTAAGGAACGCCCCCCATACTATATAGTCAGGGACCCAGGTCATGCCATTGCCCATGATATGTCTAACATAGCACCCACCTTTTAGTATAATTTTAAACTGTCACCTCCATGAAACATATAAGTGTATCCACAATAATGTCAATTTTAATTGGAAAAGTCAGGTAAAAATTAAAATATATTTGGAAAATCAAAATATATTTTACTTCTAGAAAATTATACCTATAATTCCTAGAGCCCAGTACATTTTATTATAGTACATCTTAGTCTCACTCAAAATATAATTAAATATATTTATTTATATTTCATAAATTATTCAGAATTCACAAGTTTGCTTCAATAAAACAGAATTAGCTATATTCTTTGTTATTAATAATAATAATGATATCCCAAAAATCTCAGTTATTAATATTTAATTATATATAACTTATATACAATAATATTTTCATGTAAACAATACTGATACATTCTGAAGTCAAAGATATGCATTATTTTATAAAATAATGATTAAAAGCAAGAAATGACTAAACTGCAGGACAATTATCAAGATATGTATAAATCCAAGACTATAATACTTTGTATGTTAATTTTAAGATTAGCTCATAGTATATATTTTAAACATCTTAGATGACATAATTAAACATAGTACAAATATATATTTCAATGAATAAATTTTAAGGCTGAATTAAGAGTTTGATACAGGGCTTGAAAATACAAACTGTAACACTATTATTTTATTAAATAATTGTAACTCAATAATATTTAATTTGTTTATAAAGTAAAAATAGACTTAAAAAATGTTCTTTTTGAGTACATACAACCTTGGAAAAACAACTGAGCTGAAATTTGCTACCACTAATAAGTAGAAACTGATTCTGGCAGTATTTCACTATATAAGCAGTAATAAACATTAATTGTATAATTCTCTCTGTTTATCTCACTTATTCATTGTATCATCCTCTCTCCTCTCTACCTTTCTTGCCAATTAACTGATAAACTGATTTAAACATCTTTAATCACATATAAGCTTATTTTCACAGTTGACTCTAATTTATTCAATCACTGAGTCATACCATTATTGAGTCTCTTTTTTTCTCTGCCTCTATCTTACTATTTTTTCTTCTCAAGCAATTAACTGGTTGACCAGTCATCCTCAAATCAATAATTTGAAACATATATTGTTTTGTGCTATATTTCTTTGTTTCATTTTTTCAACTAACCATCTATCTAACTTACATATGACCCATGTCAAGTATACATAAGTCATTATGCTCCAGGAGACTGGTATTAAGAGCCATATGCACACAAAAGTTAAGAGTTCTACAACTGTAATGTCTAGAACTCTATATGTCTAATCTACAGTTAGATTGACTTGCACCAATCTATCTTTTAATATGTTGTATAAAATCTAACAGTAGAATTCTACACATAGAACTCTAACTTTCTAACTTACTATTATTAGTAACACTATACCTTTTTATACTCATTGGCTGGAAGAGTACACAAACAGACTGTGGAGAAACTGGCAGTGTGGTTGTATCAGTAGGGAATAAGTTATTTAAGGTCATATGGACCTGACTTATTTTTCCTCTTTGTCATCCACTATAGGTCATACATATACCTATATATAATTATAATTATCAATCTTTAATAATAAATACTTGATCATCATAAATTCATTTCACTCTTTGATAGTATGTACTCAGCATTTCTCGAATATCTTGAACTTGTAGAGTACTTTGCATCTATATCAAGATAATCAGCCATCTTGTATAAATAAAAAAGCTGTGAGACCTACAAACTTAGACTGCCCAGATGTAGCTCACACTTTTATATAGAATTCTATTTAGATTATTTGCATTCTACTGTTGGTGCATACCATATTTAAACTTTTATTAAACATCTAAAAACGATTGCAAAATTTCTATTTAAACAAAGGGAATCTAACTTTTCTGCATACCCTACCACTTTAAGCAAGTCTAACCTAACCATATAATTTTACAGTTAGACTTCTAACACTTGCTGCATACCATAGTACAGAATTCTAATTAGACTGCCACATGGTTTTGTAGAACTCTACACAATTTCTAGAGTTCTACCAGTCTAACTTTTGCATGCATAGGGCCCAGGTATTGAAACATTGTAACTCGTTTTAGAGTCAGGCCAGCCACTATCTCAGCACTTATTGATAAACATTGCCAGACTGGCTCTGTGGAGGATTTACTACTCCAGAGAAAACCAAAGAAGACTACTTAATGACAGGATTGCTACATTCTTGAACAATCAGCAGCACATTCTCAAATGAACAGTCAAGCCCTGTCCCAGCAGCTACAGAATTTCACTGGTGTTGAGCTTAGTGCATGATGGGTTTGCTACAGACTGTACTCTGCTGGTTGCTACTCTTATGTGGCTCACAAGAAGCCTCTGCTGAGTCCCAGAAACCATGCTGCACATCTTCAGTATGCCAGAGATCATGCTCAGATAACTGTGGAACAATGGCAATCTTTTCTCTCCATTAATGAAATGTCTCTTCACTCAACATTTGATACCTACCACCTTCACTTCACTCCACAAGAGGTCATTCACATGGTGGGTCCTTCTCGATCGCCCAAGAATTGGAGGCAGTGTCCTCCTTTATATTAACAATCCTGCTCATATCACTAAGTCTTACTCCTATTAAGGTCATGACTTCAAAGGTATCTCTGTTGACTTATCACATAATTATAATAGTAGTATGAGATTATCTACTTTCTATCGTCACCCTGGAACTCAGATATCTCCACAGAACTTATTTCTGCACTAGAAGAAACAGCATCAACTGACAGAACTCTCTTCCTCTTTGGGAATCTCAACCTCAATATGTTGCTTGAATTGCCCAAGCCCACATCTCTACAGCAAACTCTTACCAGTCTTAATCTTAACCAGTGCATCCAGGGTGTTACACATTCTTCTGTTATTCATGCCTTGACACAGGTTGGACCACCAACATGCAGTCTAAGGCTTATTCTGTGAATTATTTCTGATGTAGTCATCTTCTAATTAGATGTAAATTTGAGTTGTTTGGCCATCTAACACCTACTTACCCTCCAGTGAGCATCCCTTGTATTAACTGGCGCTGTATGACTGATCATGAACTTCACCATCTGCTGGCTTCAGCTAACTGGTCTGATATCTATCACCCAGATATTACACTAGTACTCAGATCCTGGTCCTGAGTATTAAAAGAGATCTCTATCAGACTCCCAACAACAAGCAGCAAATGAAACAAATGATTCACACCCAAATGATTAACTCTGGAAATAAAGTGTCTTATCAACAAAAGAAACAAAGTTGCCCGACATCTCATTAACACAGACAGACTTCCATATATCAGAGAGCACTTCAGACTACTTTGCAAAAAGGTGGTCTCATCCATCCAAAGCTCCAAAAAATCCATCATTGGGCTCTTTTCAGGTCAACACTTATTGATTGATATCCTGAAGGTCTCAGACCTCTTCTTGACTTCGAAAAGTCGAAATTTGTTATGTTAAGGTTGTTTGCAATAAAATATTGAATAACCTATCTTATCAAATTAGATATCATTAAGTTGAAAATATTTAATAAAAAATGATGTTATGGTTCATATTATACAGCTCTGTATGTATTAGTATTTGAAATCTATTAAACATTATGTAATTAAATTTAAATGATATATATATTTTGACTATTTAAATTAGAATTTTAATACAATTAAAATTTAAAAATGGAATAAGGTTAAGTGTATCATTTTTTGGTAGAATAAAAGGAATCACATTTTAAATTTTCTCATAATTATATATATATTATTTATACCACTTATTTCAAAATTACACTGGGCCATAAGTGTAATGACATTTTCATATTTTTAACACAATAATTTTAATTATAAAATTAAGCAAATACATAGTATTTACACAAATAAACATTTAATCTAAAAATGACAATTTTATGTGTATTCTGATGATATATATAATATTAAAGTAATATTATAAATAAATATAATAAAGATTAATAATATTACTCTATATAATTGATTAAAAATGAAAAGTCTATTATTTCTGTATGAGATAAATTATTCAGAAAAGCTTACTACTATTGTGTTATTATGTTGTTATGGTTCAATTATATAAATATATTTATATCATAAGTGTAGGTTGTTTCAAAAGTTCACAAAAAGTTCAATAATAATTAATATCTAAAGGTGTTTATAAGGCTATATATATTGCATTTGCATTAGAACTGTGTTTTAATTTATAGTTTAAATAATATATGTAAACTTTAAAACAAAAATTGAGACTTTTATAATAACAACTGAAAAGTTTGTACTTTTTGTAATACTCTATCCATGCATATGAAATTGTAAAAGTAAATATTTTATTTATTTAAACAACTTACATCAGAGCTGGATCCAGGAATTTATTGAGAAAGATGCCAAAGTCAAAAAGAGTACTGTTCTTGTTTGTGGTACAAGATACTAGCAATGAAATTAATATATATTGACAAAGAAAAAGATATTTGCAATAAAATCCAAAATCTTTTATGTATTGTTTTGTCCATCATATCAAAATTAATTATTTGATTAAAAATCAGTGATCTTTAATTTAGTCAATTGCAATATAAGATTCTGAAGTTACATAAAATATTATAGCCCTTATTGTCAATAACTTATACTAATTTATTTCATTTCAAATTTATAATGCAAATAATCGTTATTGATTTATATAAAACTAGCAAAACATATTCTGTGGAAAATTTAAATTACTTCTATGATCAATATTATATGTAAAATATATGTAAATAAATGCATTATGCTGTAAACCTTCAACATTTATAACATTATTTACAGTTCAGCAATGACAGAATCCTATTAATATTATATAGTAAAATAATATAGAAGTATATGAAATAAACTTGGTATCATGGTCCATAGAAAAATAAACATGACCACTAGTTAATGCACTGATCCTACTGTATATAAATTTCCTTAACACATAGTCTCACATACCCATTCTTAATTTTATTACTGTGCATCTTCTCTATCCATATGGTACACCCCAAAGTCATATAGTAAAAACTGCAAAATTAAATAGGTTTTATCATGCTTCACTTAGCTCAGTTATGGTAATAATAATAATATATATAGTTTAGTGGTTTGATAATTATTATTTATATATTCTATAACAATATATATATCTCATGCAAATTAATAATATGAGTTAAATTTTTATAATTTATTATAGGGTAAATTGCATTCATGCTTTACTGGAATAAATTTATATTTCATTTATATTATATTACTCGTATGAAACTGGTATTAGATTGTTATATTTGTATTATAACTCTTGCCCTTGTATTTCTTCCAAAATAAACATTATTATAATGTTAATGTTTATCTAATACCAGAAATGTTTTATTACAAGTCAAAGGACTATTTGACATATCTATAAAAATAGATATTAATATTTTTTAGAATAATATAATTAACTATTTTATTATTAGAATTAATAATTAACAAATTTCACCAAACTGGAGTACAAAACAAATATTATTTCCTAATATTGATAGGATTATAAATTAAAATAGTAATTGCTATACTATTATTAATTATGATAGTAGGTATCATTAGCACAGACTATATACCTGAGACTGAAATAAACTAGGAAACCATGTCCATGGTATACCCATTACCAGGCTATAGAACAAGTTATTAGGTAGCAGTATATGAAATACTTGGATACAAAAATTATTAAATCCATAAAATTTGTCATGGGTACTGTTTGTCTCGGTTATGGTTTTATACTAAGTAACGTTTGTCTCAGGTAGAGTGGTGGTTTTGTACATAGACAATCACAGCGATTTTAATATTTGATCATTATTGTACTTGAATTATATATACCTATTATACTAAAAAACGTTTAAAATATAAAACTTACTTTTAGTTTTGAATTGATGACCTATCTTAATATAATTACATGACTCGTTTTGATTAAATTGCAAATAAATTTAAAAAACTATTCACACTATTAACATTTTGTACATTTGACAGTCTAAAGTGCCGTTATAGTTCATATTATGTATTAGAACAATCACAGTGAACTCAATGTACATTTAATATTAATTGAAATGAAGATTGATGCATGCATTGATTTATTAGTTGACCAATTATACACCCATAGCTAAATTTATTTATGTATTTAATTAACATCATACACTTTTAAAGATATAACTCATCAAAGAAAAATATTTCATAGAGATTCCTTTCAATCTTTACACAAGTTCTAAATCCCAATATTTGTTCTTTTATTTTATTCTCATGACTAAATTATTGCCTTTTATTCATTTGATTAGAATTTCAGATTTTCGTTATACTACATTTTATCTCACTTTTAAGAAGTATTGTGTCTATTCTACTTTTGTACATTTGTAAATTTACTTTAAAAAGAAAAGTAGAAAACATATATTTTTTGAATAAAAATGTAATTAAATTTATTTTCTGTTACTTTAATGCTACAAAATATGTTAACCATTCATATTCGTTTTTTCCAACATTCTGCAGCTATTTGTAATTATAAGTGTGAACATGTCGAGGGTCACCTTTCTCTCCTTATTGGAGATGAAGTTCAAATTTTACAACAGACCACAAGTAAGTTCATTTTAATTTACACTGTTTCACATATGTAAATAGCTGTATTTCAATTACATGTATCTTAAATTGATGTAGACTACAGTATGTTTACATTTTTGTAATGTTAATCTGGAATTTTATTTTATGGGAAACTTTTGTCTCTTTTTATTATATTATATTTAGTTTATGTTAATTTGTTAGTCACTATAAATTGTAGTTACCAAGATTCAATCAATTATATATTGTTTGTGAGAATATATAAATTTTGTGAATCAGGTAATAATTTTGACAATTTTTATTTCTAAACATGATTAATTTTTTTATTATAATTTCCAAACGCGTTTGCCAATAAAACCAATTACTTTACAAGTTTACAATAAAATTGGCATTCTTTACACTGCGTTCACACTGTGCAACTTACTGTGCGATTGTTTGTGCAACAGGTTAATGCTTCTTGTCATGCAACTGTTTGTATGAGTGCAAATTTTCCGAATTATTGTTTTTTCATACACTTATTTCTCACTTGAATATATTAATCGTGGATCAGGACGTAGAAAGATATTTTTCGTTTGGCTGTTCAAATTTTCATTATGCAACTAAATTTATTTTATCAAATTCCTTTCACTTACCTCCGGAATTAATAAACGTATTCACTAATGTAATAATTTAACATTAATTTGATACGGTTCTGCTGAAGAAGTGACGGGTATTGTTAAATGCAAGCGCAGGAATTGTTCAGCTTCACTCGGAAGTTTTTTTTCAAAGTAGGTTGATTGGCCATAGATTTGAAAATTTAATCAGCTCGAGTAACTTAGTTTTCTTTCATGATAACCTTAATTGAATGTCCAGATTTTGTATATCGATATCATTATCATAAATCTGTTCGATGTCCAATGCAATCACAACTTGCCTACCATTGGCGTGCTCAAACAAGACGTTCTCATATTTGGAACCAATATAAAGTTTGCTGTTCAAACCTAAGGTATATAAAGTGCCTAAAAGCCGGTCTAAAAGATAGTTGTTTGTAATAGGATTTAACAACACTGAATTCGTGGGGATCTGCACCGTCATATATATGTATTTAGGCAGACTTTTGTAACGCCTAACTTGATGTAGATTACACTTGTCAGCAGTTTCTTCTTGCATGGTTCCCTATATTGTACTGAAATGCTGTTACCCGACTGGTCAGGTGCTTCCAGCAAACAGTCATTGCCATAAATGCGTCCTAGGTTCTGTTTTTTCCATTGAAAAATGGTTTGAAAACTGTTCGGTAATAACAAACATTCAAAATAGAAAGCTTTAGACCAAAATAAAAAACTAAACTTCTCCACCAAAGCCAGCAGTCCCAATATTCTGCTTGTTGTTCGCTCTCAGATACCACGGTAAAGGTGTCAACTAGTTTCTTGTAGTTTTAGATAATTGCATATTTATAATTGAAAATTTTACGCGTGGCTATTTTTTAAGCATTTGATAAATTTGACTCAAATGTACAATTCAAACGTAGAGATCTACATATAATCATTACAACATATGATGAAATAATAAATTGATTACGATGCGGTTATATTTTTGAGCACGTAGTAATTAAAGTTTATTTTCTAAGATTCTAGTTTTTGAAAGGTAATCCATATTTATAGCCGTTCATAAATAAAAGCTCATATACTTTACATAGAAAACTACTGCCAACTGGTACCGAGTTAGTAGTATATACATTTATCGTCGACTTTTTTAGAGTAAGGGTTCTTGTCGCTCGCTCTATATTCTTTGGGTTAGGCCGTATTTGGCCATCAGCAATCTGACGCATCAAGCGTGCATCAAGATCTCATATAAGAAATCAAACTGTACACACTTACAGACACAAACCCCTCAGCACTACCTCTCAGGACAACCAACATCACATCTCTCCTTACAGACACAATCTAAAAATTCTCTTCGTGTCCCAGTCTTTTGTTATTCCTTTAAATAAATATTCAGACGCAAATCCTGACGCAAAAGCTTAACTTTTCCTTTCTATTCAATGTCTCTACGACTATAAGAATAATCTACTTCTCTACGGCTAGAAACTAAAGGTAACACCACCCTTTACTGTTAGAGAGCATTTATTCCTGTTGTTACATTTAAATATTAAAAGGTAGACAATTTTTATAACTTAACTTTTTAAATAAGAATATCAGAGGACTAAAGCAAATATATTTACTTGAAAGATATGAAATTATGTTATGATACCGCACAGAGATCGAAGTAGAAACGGTGTCGGTTAAAGAACAATTTGTGATAATTTTTACAATGAATACGTTTAGAATTGTTACTTAAAATAGTTTTGTACCTACGAAATGTAGGTTTTTTATTTTAAATATTTTAAATATTTTTTCTATAAGCGACAACATATTGAAGTCCATGTAGTGATCCCAAGCATATTTCGACCCGCAACAAATTTCTAGAGAGCACAGTACCCCCTCGGGTTCCTACGTCTCTGTGGATGATTTTACTCATCCAATTTAATTCAAAGAAAATCAATGAGTTAAGAAGCCCTTTATTAATGGAATTGGAATAGAAAATGTTGTCCCATACAGTGTTACACGGAAAGATGCATGAAACTGTATCATGAACAATCAACGAAAGATTTCATTAAAAGTAACAATTGGTACTAAATTTAAAAAAATTTAGTGTGCATTTACAATGTGTATTTTATCATTTAAAATGTTTTGATTCATGACAACGTAATATATTACGTGCACTACAATACTAAAAACTAATCTGGATTTACTATGGATATAAATAAATATTTTTTATATATATATGGGTATATATAATGTTGATGCTTTTATTTGATTAATTGACTTGTAAATAACAATTGCTTTATTTATATTATAATTATAAGTATGAGTATGTGAAATATTAGCTGTCAGTAAATATTAAATTCAGTCTTCTTCACTTCTGTTTTCTTAGATTAATAGACTTTCTCTATTTCACTTCAGATTGGTATATGGGATATAAGCTGTCAAACTGCAAAGTAATGGGTGCATTTCCTAAACAGTATGTTGTGGTGACAGAAACTGAAAATTTACCTTATCCACGAATATTCAACAATATTTGGGATTGGTTGACACCTATCCACAATGCATTCATTGTAAGTTCATCGTTAATCCACCAATATTCATTAATGGCTTTAGTTACAGCTTGTGTTATGTTTCTCATTCTTTGTTTAAATGTTATTAATAGTAACATCATATTTTTTATATGACTACATGATTTGTTTCGTAACTAAAGATATTTAAATTTAGTTGAATAATTTTATTAAAAATATTGTTTTGCTTACAGTTTATAGTTTATTTATAAAATAGATTTGGTAACGTTAATTCACATGTCTTTTAATATTTTTCAGTTTACATTATTGTTTAACATCTTATAGTATAATTCATATTTTAGACATCTCCAAATTGAGTATTTATTTGATGTATTAAATAAATAAATATATTATTTTGTTATTATTCAATTTGAAATTTAGATTAATAAATTGTCACTAATTTTATTACTCCTTAAGTCCCTGATCTCATATATCTACTTGTGTTATTTAGATTTAGGTGTAATTAAAGCATCCTTAAGTTATGTTGAGTATAAACATAAACCTATAATATTTTATTTTTATCTATTTGATTGCAGTCGGGAGATGATACGACTTTCACATCGGCAATTCGTTTTATCAACGAAATTGCAGTTGAAAAGGGGCGTATGTCCTCTAATAGATCCACAATGGTAAACAAAATACATATGCGCCTTATTTGAAGGATGTTATTTTTGTAATGCTGCAAATCGTTCAAAATGCAATCTTTACAAAATAATATAGTTTATACACTTTTGAGTGAAATGACTTAAATTAGCCTTTATGATGTGGAGAGATTTAAAAAAAGTTTAAATATAATTTGCACATAGTTCATTTTGTTAATAAAATGACTATATTTTATGTTACATTTGCTAATTTTTTATCTTTAATTAACGTGTTTTAAAATAACATCGTCGAAATAATTTATCTAAAACAATTACACCAACCCCTTCTCTTCAAATCATTTGTAGTTAATTCAAATCAGTTATACAGAAGTAGTTATCAGAGTAGGTAAATATTTGAAAAAATATAGTTAATTTAAGTGACTTATTTCTATTTCAGGAGGAAATTAAGGAATCACAAAAACACTTGTCATTAATAATTGCTCAAGGAAAAAAGTAAGCTATATCTTTAAATATTTATATTATTAAGGGATAAATTAGAGATTAACATATAAGTATTGAAATCTATGTATCGGAAAATAAAACTAGTCAGTTTGTAAATAACCTGACCTATGTTTGCATACTTACCTTAAAGGGTTTGTAAATAGTTTTGATTATTGAGATACCTTTCTGTGAATCAGCTGTTTCAATATGTATACAATATTTCCCTGGACTATGTATAACTGTTTAATTAATAAAACGCAATAAGTCGATAAGAGAACAAAAAAGTTATATGCGGAACATAATTTTGGTTTAAAAAATCGATATGACCAAGGCAAAAGATATGTATGTATATAGATATAACATATTTCAATTTGAAAAATAGCGACTATCTATTGTAGACCAATTGGCGTTAGTTGCAAGTCTCTAGGTGGCTCCTAGATGTGAAATCCTAGTTTCTTCAGTTTTTGAGGAATTTCCATGTTTCGTTATAAGGGACCTGTGCCATTAACTCGAAACTTAAAGAAAATGCAGTGTCTGAAATTGATGCTTTGAATTAGCTCCGGTATATATCCCGATAATGTAATTGAAATCGATTGCTTAGTAATGTGGGAAATCTATGCCATAAATGGGGCATTTTGTTCTACTTTTTTGGAGGTAAAGTAAAGGGAGCATCACAAATTCCTTTTGGCTCTGAACAACGAATTAAATCTACCAAATTCTCTAATTTCAAAAATCGATAGTGACCATATCGACTTACACACTTGCTCATATCACAATGTATTGCAACGGTATTGTTCTTTTATATATATATTCTATACATTTTTTAATTCCACGACAAGAGGAAATTTCAGATTGCTTAAAAAATATTGCCAACGGAAAGAACATAGATTTTACCAATCGAATCGAGAGTGAAGCCCAAGCAGCTTGATTGGATACATTTTTTACAAAACGCTTTAATAATACGGTATATATAGTTCTTTAGTATATAGTATTTTCATTCATTTAAGCCACATTAATTTGATCAATAACTATATTTTACAGTTCAGAAATTTTGACCAAATTAAAAATATATGTCAGCGATTCTACAGACATCGGACATATAACGATTAACTGAACTGACTATCTTTTGCCCTGCAACTATTGCAGCAGTAGTTGGTTTATTTCAAAATTGCCACTTTGCAGCCTTGACTAAACGTTCTGCCAATCAATATTTAAATCGATAGGGACAGAACCTTATTAGCTATTCATTAAAAGCTAAATCCTTTTACGTGGATTGGATATTTGAAAATATATTTTAATTATCTGGTTTACCTAAATAAACTTTTACCTGATTTATAATTACTGAGACTTTAGTTTGGGAATTCTAACAATGAAAGTCATTTTTCATTAACTAGCACAATTTCTTTAGTTCATTCACTAATATATTAAACTTTCAAGTAATAATTTCATTTTTATTTCCTTAATAAAGTACAGTAGCAATAATTTAACAATACGTAATGTTTAAGTGTATTTTTATACATTATAGTTTACATAGTTAAATATGAAACGTTACAAAGCCTTGTAACACTTGGCATACCCCTTTGATTTATTAGTTTAAGATTCTTTCAGTTTCTTACACCTAGTGTTTTAGGTTTACTATCAAGGGATCAATTGATGACCTTCTTTGAATAAAAAGCAGTCAATCAACTTTCCTATTTATCTTAAATCAAATAATTTCGCTCTATTTTATATTGTTAAATGCGCAAATTAATACTTTCTTACTAATCACCAAGATACTTTTATTCCACTCGCACAGACAACTGGGTCTTCCGGTAGTGATCCGTGATGCCAACTTCAAACCTGTGGATCCCACCCGAGCCTCCAGTGTGGATCTCTACCGTGCCCATGTAAAAACAATGGAGGAGGTCAAAACCTCGGTAATCTGTCGTTTGTAACCAAAACTTCTGTAGTCTGCAAAATCCTGTATACTTGACATAAACCTCATAAACAACCAGCTGATGTTCAATTTTTCAAGTTTTGCTTAATTAATGTCTATGTCTATTAATGAAAAGAGAATTTATAATTTATAATAAAGTGTTAACTCTTTAAAAGATATAATAAATAAATAAATGTCTTTCTATGCCAAATAATACAAAATAATAACTGTAAATCAGAGTATAGATTGTCCAATACACTGGATTATCACTCAAAAGTGTGTATACCTATTGAATGTTTCTTCATTATATGCATAACATGGAAATTCAACAAATAATACCTATATCGTAAATTACTACGGGATGAAATCGGACGCCTTATTTGAGCATATTATATAGAAAAATATACTGAGAAACATATGTAGAATTTCTTTATTATATAGGCTGCAGAACTGATATTTCATTAATATCTATTAAATGAGTTATAAAGTTTCTCTGTCTTTGTAATATAAAAAATTATTGAAACATAAATTCTATGTATTTTGTACATTAAATTGATTAATATTAAATTGAAAAATAATAAAAAAATTAGAATATCATTATTCTTGTATTTTTTTTTTTTTGATTGTAATTTCGATCGATAATTACCTTTATAGATATTAGTCACAAATATAAATTTGGTAAATTATATCAAGATATGTAAATTAGTTAGATATTGGTTTAGTTTGCAACTATAATATATGCAATAATCACAGATTTCTCATGTTACCAGGTATTAAAACGTATCATACCTATACTTTTGTAAATTTTATTTTTATATTCTATTCATTTTTATCAAGAAAAACAATTGGATGCAGCAGCTTTTGCTGAACCGAATGAAAATAAAATTAGTTATATTAATAGGTTTATTTTGCATACCTTGGAAACTTGAGGTCTGCTTTATAAAAAGGTATTTAAAAATTATGTTCTAATATAGGTGTAATATGTACACATCTAAATTTTTTATTATTTTTTATTTTTAAAAACTCCAGTTATAAGTAGGTTATATTTTCTTTAATTTATTTATTAATTAGTCAGGAAAACTCTACAAATTAAGTTTGATACAAGATTAATGATTTAATCTCTCGAGGTATTATCTGACACAGCTTTATCGATTCTCTTCGGTGCTTATTACCTTCATTATTTATTGCCTTCTTTTATAGTAGCTAAGTATGTGTATCTACATTTGATAGGCACATGGATACAGGTAACAGTCTCTATTATAAGTATCTCTAATTGTTATAATAGTTTCGATCTATATTTCTTGGCTGAAATCTACTAGGTTATACACCATATTAATTTATATGTCTGTATAATACGAGTTATTTATTAAAAAGACATTAATACTTAAATGCAGCATATCTTGAATAGTAAAACAACGTTTGAAGATTTTAACTAATCTAAATTTAAGTTTTTTAGAGAAAATGACGGTACACGCTATTTAACTGCAATACTTTTGCATATTAACACCTTTTCTTTTAATTTATGGAATAATTTTAATATTTACAATATTTGAACATATTATTCTTTTGTGTTTTGGTGCTTTAACTAATTAAAAATGCGTAAGACATGTAATTTTTTATACTTTAACGTTGCTATTATATAAGAATAGTAAATATATTAATGTATGTTTCATATCTGTTCTATTCTATGTTGGTAATATGCTGTTGAATAAAGGGGAAGTCTTCTACTCAGAATTGAAAATGACATAAGTAGTAGGGAAGGTGCGTTATGAGAAAAAAGACCCCCCCCCTCGCAATAAGACTCCATGGCAACAAAATTGCGCCAAATTCAAATTTAAAAGTGCGCGGGATTGTGTAGCGCCACATTCAAATTATTCATTATTTTTATCTATTTAAACAAAAT
>JAYRBW010115334.1:0-17632 GCA_036023295.1 Invenusta paracnida
CAGCGCAGCATGAATTGATAGCGACCGGGTCCAGACATCTCTGTCACTTTAATGGGAGTATTGCCTGTCCAGTCAAAACCGCAGACATTACTCGACATCTTAGCCCAGTATATGTCCGAGGTAGGAGAGAAGGTCGGTCGCAGCGCAGGTGTAGCCAGGTAGAGATCTCGTAAAACCTTGGGTAGAGTAATACTTTGCTCGTTAGAAGTAAGGTAAACTTAATTTAAACTAGAGTCCTGTTTAATATTTCCATTGACGATAGAGCAAGACGGTTGCAAATTTTAGACTTATCCATTATTAACGAAATTCATTTATCTTTGAAATAATACCGCATGGTTTAATATTGGATTTATATCTTATAATAAGACACATGTTTCCACAGGTAATAATAGCATGACTCCATGGAGTATTGCTATAGTATCTATTATTATGTATGTATCTATGATCGCCAGACACCAATCACTCGAGCACCACTGCATTTTTGGTATGGTTCCAGCAGAAGAAGGGAGACCACGCGGTAGACCCCCGACCAAAATTCTCGAGGACATAAAACATCGATCAAACCTGAAAACGGTCGGTGAAATCAAGCACAATGCCGAAGACAGAGTTGCCTGGCGGTAATTGTTCAGCTCACATGGGGAAGGAATGGTTGGCCCTCAACTGCCCTAGCACTCATTTTATAATTTAAAAAGATGATGAAATATATTTCAATTCTAGTCAATCAATTATTTGATTGATTGTGCTTTTATTAGTTTATAACGTATATAAGTTGACGTTTATACTGAAATATATTTAAACCATAGAAATTAATCAATATATAAAAGTAAAACAAATATCTATGATTTAAACTATAAAACTATATTTGCAAATTTATTTAAATATTTAGTTTTCATTTAGTATTTATGCATATTTAAACATTTTACAGAAATATATACCTACTAGAAATCATAGAATAACTTTCTTATTATATACCTAGGCATGTATTTAACATACTAGTTGTTTAAAGTACCAAATATTCCAACCTAAATTACAGCTTAACCAATACTTTGTATTAATTATCCGACTCAATATTATGATTTTATGCAGTTTAAAAGAATTCGTGTGCACCACAGTTTACATTTATTGGAACAATTAAATAAAAATGCCGTAATTTCCGTCGCGATTATGAATAAAATCTCACATCAGTCGGCTTATTCGATATTACGAAAAGGTATATGTTATTTACACTAAATCTAAAACAAAAATGTCTCAACAAGAAACTTTCAAGAATAGACATGCTTTAAAATTATAATCTGTGAACAGTAATGAAATAAATGAGTAAAACAACTGGTATTTTCGTATATACCAGTTGTTTCACTCATTCATTCTACGTTCAGAGTCATTGATTATGCTTGTGCTCATTGATTTAATTGTGTTATTCATAGAATGTATTGTTATATATATATATATATATATATTAAAAATATAATTGAATTAGTATTTGGGAATCTGACAGATAAAATATTTATATATTTATAACCCAATTTTGTAAACATACAATTTACTTTTAGGTTTCCCAGTGCCAGGCCCAAAAATTCTGAAAAGTTGCATTTGTAATGTGTGATACAATAATACTTTTTTCAAATAAATGCAATTGTTTTTTTATTCAGTTATTTTCATAATTGATATGTTAGTAATATATGCCATACGGAAGGATTAATAACGAATATAGATATATTAAAACACATACTATTTAAGTACTATTAAAGAACTATCTTAAAGAAGGTGTGAAGTCATATTCTTAGACAGTACCCACTTATTTTTAATGTTGAAAAGTTCATGCAGTTTTTACTTGTCTGTATTGCAATGTATGATATATAGCCCGAAAATGTAGAAATAATGCTAAGACACGTACTACCTAATTCAGCAATTGATGAAATTGAAATACAAAACTAAAAGTCGCCAAGAATTAATGTTTAAATGCTGGCTATTATAAGAACCGTTTAATAGATAAGTCCACGATATATGTATATAGAAACTCCAAATTTATAAAACTTCAAACAGTTTCTTAGAACTATGTTATATCTGTTTCCTTGCAACATTTTTTTTGCATCAGTAAAATGCACACTTGCTGAAATTTTTGTTCTCTTAATATGTTGAACTTTCAAGTTTGTACATAATAATTTAGAGAGGGATCTGTAAAAAGTCGTTTTTTATTTCAATGGAAGCTACAAAAAGGAAACTAATATTACTTTCTTTATCAATATATAATAGCTTTCTGTTGCTAATCGTAGATATGTAATAAGTTGGTATATCATATCTATGTTGATTATGATACACGATAAATGATCAATTACGTAATATATACTTATATATACATAATTTTATTCACGCTTAGCAAATGTGATTGTAAATATGAACAAAATGAAAAATTTTGATAAACAAATCATGTCATGAAGCTTTTTATCTTAATAATCAAACATTTAAATTAACTATCAAACATGTAAATTGAATTCCGCAAAATTATACTATATTAGACGAAGCGGTAGTGAGGACGGGATTTCTCCCACATAATGTCCAAACCTATAGTCTCCAGCTCTGTATTCTCAAAAACAATAGCGTCAATGATTAATTTGAAAGATGTTACCAGCTCTAGTCAGTAATATTAAGGAGAATAGGCCTATCTTTGACCGCTAATAAATCAGTCTAAAGGTCAAGGCTAGCTTGATGAAATACTATGCTCTTTGCAGCATAAAAATAGAATCTTCAACTACGCATAACATTAGCAAATTGATCACGTACTGTATTTTTAAACCAATAAGATTTATGTTTGACGTTGGCTTCACAGAAAATATTTAACAACTTTAATTGCATTAGAAATCAACAATGAACTACATATTTATAAATAAAACTATTCTTTAAATGTTTCTTTTACAGATAATTCAGTCGCCAAATGCCGATCAAACAATCTTAACAATCTTCTACTTCGTAAAATAGGCAATATTATAAATATAACCGTAAACATTAAACTATTTTCTAATCACTCAAGTGAACTGCTTTAACATAATAGTTAACAAAAAGTGAAATCTAATATCCAATAAAATGTATATACATAACTTTGTACCAATCAATAAATAGGTGAGAGTCACTCAATAATTTCATAGTGTGTAATCTGTATTAGCCAATGGTAGGTGCATTTAAAATTGTATATTTCTTTTAAAGTGTGAATTGAAAAGCATTATATAAAATATGCAATACATTAATTCCAATCACAAAATAGGTTTTCCATAATTAGGTTTTCCAAGGCCGTCGAACCCTGAAAGTACTATGTATTAATAAAAATATAAACTTCATAAATGACAGTAAGAAAACAACAAAACGACATAAAAATGCAGTAAATAACATGTATATTTTATTATATATGTATCGCAGATAATAATACAGGGTGAAGAAATTATTTGAATTATAAACAGTTGTAGAAGAATATTATAATACTCAGTTGAAAGTTCCAATCCTATTATAAACTTAGATATGTTGTTCAGGGATGTTGGTATAATATAATTAGAATATAAGTCAATAAAAATATACAAAAGGACAGGCATACAAGTAGGGCAAATATTCACAACGAATAAAAATATCTCTACAACATAACTGTGTAAATGTGTAATATGATATGTGGGTACAATATAGTAAGTTATCACAAATATGTATGGACTCAAGTAAAATCATAAAAATAGTTAAGATACACAAGAGCGATCTATGTAGTTTATTATAAAACGAATGACATTTACTCATTTAAAAGTCATAGGGTCCGTATGCTCTACTGATTTTGTATTATCAAGTATATAGTGCCTAGATTTGTAATAATTTTGAACTGATCTATTGAAAAATACGAATATTTTATTTAAAAAAGTAGCTAAAAACGTCAAAGATTTAAAAAAATCAATGAATGAGAAATATTTGAAATTTAAAAAATTATGAGCTAACCTAAAGATAGTTTCAATTGTAACTGAAATGTGTTATCACTTAATTGTTATAGTGGCTGACGTTTAATATTCAAAAATCCTATTCCAAAATAAGAAATGCACTATGCACATGCGCAATTATAGAGTAGAATCTAAATAAGAAGAGAGAGGAGAGATGATAGCGGAGAGGAGAGAAAATATGAGAGGCGAAATGAGAGGAAAGAAGCGAGGAGAGGAGAGAAATGGATGGAAGAGATGAGAGAAGAGATGAGAAGAAAGGAGAAGAAATGAGAAAAGAAGAGAGGAGAGACGAGATGAGAGGGGAGATGAGATGCATTTCAATAGACTCTCTGTCGCCGATGAGGACTCACAGTGGCGCGCCTTCTTCTGCCCTTGCTACCTGATTTTCTAGCTCCCAGCATGAGAGAAACTCGACGGTGGATTTCTGGGGGTACCCAGGCGCGGGGATTAATAAAACTCGGCGTCGGGTTCGAAGTCTTGTCATAGTAGCCTGCCATATCATGAGAAAGGTAAACATACGTGGGCTCAGATTAAATCTACATATTTTATATGTTCACCTATGTTTACCTAATAAGAGATATATTACTTTTAATTCTATTTGTCAAGTAACAAACAACTCCATGCCTGACGCTTGAAGAACAATGTCCTATACAACTAGATATATATTAGTAGAACTTCAGCAGCGATGCATACTAATAGTGCTACACACCTGTGAGCTTTCCATCAGCATAACCATAACTGTAGGGCGCAGTGACGGGTCTCGAGGCCGCAACCTCCTTCCAACGATCAAATGCCTCGTCCGCTTTCTCCCGCTTCTTGGCCGCCTCCTGTTTCTCCGTCTCCTGTCGCACCCGGTCCTCGCTTCGTGCCCGCGACTCCTTCGCTCGCTTCTGTTCTTGCCACTCGGCGAACTTGCGCTCGGCCTTCTGCTTCTACACAGAGTATTACATACAGACTGGAGTATCACTAGAGAATTTAAGGATTTGTGCTACAAGTAGAAATACGGTACATTACAAAAAAAAACTAAAACGAAGTTAATTGGTTTACGGACAGAGCCATTTCACGTTAAGAGCATCACTGTACCCACCTGGGTTTCTTTTTTCGACTCCTCTTCCTCTTTGTCAATTCGTTGCTTGATTTTCTGCTTTCGTGAAGTTTCCAAGTTACCTGCAATCATACCGATACACAAATAGAATAATGTTCACTAAAAATAAATGTACTTTAAACGATGATTCACAATGATTCGATTGTTATTCATTTTATATGAAAGGTGCTTAAAATTGTCAGAAATAGTTAAATCATTGTTTTTTCAATATTATTTTTATGAATGAGTGGATATAAAAAAGAAATCTTATTAAATACTTCGATTAAAATCCTTTGAACCAATTAACAACAGTTAAGAAATTACATGAAGTATGTAAATTTTTATATACATACATTTTTTATATAAAAATCATTTACAAGTGATTTCAATAACAAATTTGTAGTTTTTCAATGTATTTACAAAATGAAGTCGAAACGCAGAATAAATACTATACACAAAGATACTGTCATCTCTACTGAAAATCGATACAAAAGATATGGTGATTGTACAATTGGTATACGTTACTACTAATAAGTAGTACAATTTCAGCAATATGTATAATTAGTAATATTAGTAAATTTAAATAAGTATTTCAAATTTATACGTTATCATAATTAAATCGAGCGTTTTGAAAGAGCCTTTTCATTTAACGATAAATGTAAACGATAGCAACGAACTTTCTCACTCTTTTTCTTATTTTCCCACCACTGTTGCACACGTTCCTCGCAGACTTTTGCTTTCGCAGCTTTTGCCTCATCTTCAGCTGTTTTCTTTACGCGTTCGCGTTTCTGATAAACGAAGTAATAACATACGCGAAATTAGTATTGAGAAACAATTTAAATTCAAAAGAGATATCAAATGCTATAACTAGGAAAGCCACCAACAGCTAGACCCACCTCGGCCGCCGATTTGCGTTTCTGGTTGAGTCGGTTTTTCTTCTCCTTCTCCAGTAACCATTCCTCCCAGGGAGTAAGTTCACGATCGCACTCAGTGACAGTCACCTCACCTCTCTCCTGCTCACTTCTTGTTGATCTGCTCGAGGTAGCTGATGTCGAAAGTGTCGAATTAACTGAGGCCGAGCGTCGTGGACTTCTTTCTTTATCTCGTCCACTGTTTCTTTCACCCCCCTCCATGGATCTGTGCAAAAGTAGTGTACATCAATTTATTATTCATTTCACTTAATCAATAGTTAAACTATCTGCAAGAGCTGTTTTACAGGCATTTAGTGTGAAGTTTAAAGAATTTGTAGAAACATTTTTTAACTACTTACATACAATATAGAAACATGCTTTATGACGGAAACCCGTCATCTCAATGTATATAATTCAATAAATCCGTTCATTAGTTCCCACCTATTATTGGTTGATTCACTGGCGCTTGTGTTGCTAAGACTACTGCTTCGTTCTTGAAGGGGACGATCTGTACTGGCGATTTTGCTATCGATATCTTGACTCATCGAATTCCTTTGTTTTGCAGTCTGTTAAATGACACCGGGAAAAGTGAAATATTTAAATATACAGTAATATATAATTTGTTTTAATATCTCGTAAGGTGTGTTTTTGAGGTTTGACTCTTAAAAATAAATATCACATGAAAATCATGTTACTCGATTAAAATCCATATATTTTGGTCATGACATTCTGTTGAGCTCAAGAGTGGCGAAAAGTCTCGTCTAGTCTGATGAATAACACGAAATATAGATATATATATATATATACAGCAGATTGCGCAGAAAACCTTTCTAATTATTATGCAATCTGTATTATGACTACATTCAATTTAAAAGTAAATATATGGCTCTTTATATTGACAGTTTGTAGTATAAAGTATTGCTTGATAGAGTTGCAACTCTTCTTTATAAAAGAAAACAGTTTAATACTACTATTTTCTTACCGTAAAGATTTTGTAAATAATGCTTCAAAATTCAAATACAATATCTTTTAATTAGTAAATGTGTATCAAAGTTTATAGTTGCAAATGTATATTTTATATATTCTTTTGACATGATAACATTGTTAAAGTTTCGATAATTAATTTTAAAATTATAAAAATAAGACTATGTACTTATTTCTTACCCATCTTGCAAACATCATTGAAATACAATGATTTTATATTGATAATAGTGTACAACGCGATACATATTAAATCAATTAGAATTTAATTAATTGTAATAAGAAACTCTATAATTAATTACGACTATGGTTTATAGAATACACATCTAATTAAAGTATGATTGATGCAGTCTAATTGACGAATAAAATGATAATCTTATTGTCCCATACATGCGAAAGCAAAACGTTTTACTAGGGATAAATTTGATCGACTAGTTACTTTCCAACCTGTAAAGCTAGTTTTCCTACCTACATATACTGTAACTAAAATCTCAATAACTGCATTTCTAAATTAAAACATATTTTGTTTGTACATATGCCGATTATCAAAGTTGTGTGCCCTGTTACTGTTGTATAGAGAACAATACGTTTTTACAGAGATAGACAGCTCTCAACGCCTCGCTTTCACACACCTGACTACCATTTGTCCTCGGAGTAGTCGAAGCTGCAACCTTAGCTGGCCTCTGCTTCGGCACATTTTCTTTCTGAGATTTTATTTGACGGTGCGATGTTGAAGCATTAGGCTGAAGGAGCGGATTCCTTGGACGACTTCCCCGTTTCTCTGCAGCTGATTGGCTGTGCTGTGACAAAGCTGATGACGTTACACGTTTTAATTGGCCAGTGCTGTGTTTACTATTCGATGCAGTTGGCTTGCTTGCGCGTGGGCCTCTGGGAGCTGTCAGTATGAGGGTTTCTTTAGTTACACCGGTAGGTTGACAACGTCTGAAAGCATATTATGGCGTAGAGGTATGTGAAATCCTCACAAATATTTATTATGAAGTGGATGAATAGGGTCAGTATAGTTTTAAGACAAATTTGTAAAATATTATTCCCTTAATCTTATGTTCAACGATCATGATTGTTTTACTTAAGCAAAAATTCAAAACAATACTTTGATAAAAGTTTAATGAGATAATTTCATTGAACAGTTTAAAATCAGAATGTAAGACTGAAAATGGAAATTTCCTGTATTACTTGGTGAGCGGCTATTTCTGATGAACAATTTGGAAAATATATTTGTGGCAATAGTTTAAGTAGAATTATTTAGTTAATCCATCATAGAATTATGGCGTTAAATTTTCATAAACAAATGACAAAATTGGATTTAAACATTTTTTGAATTTACGCAAATCAATTCATCTCCGTGTACATTACTGTCACTCATACATACCGATAGCTAGAGACCCGTGTATCATGGCCAACAGGTGACACAGATCTTGGTGTTCCCCCCCTGCCCCTTCCATAGCCAATCGCATTCCTCTCCTCTTCTTCTGACCAGTCATCGGCGCTCTCATAGCTATCGTGATGAAGAATAGAGGTGAGACTGTCTGTTGATCCAGAATCCGAGTCCGAGTAGCAATCCATTAGATCACAGCTTCCCAGACAGTCTACTAGTGCTGGACTAGGCCGCAATCCAGGGACTAGACCTGCATAGTAGTCGACTGAGCGGATGGTTGCCGTCACTGGCTGTGGCCGAACACTCATCGTACCTGTTTTTCAAGAAATAAGCTGCACCTATAACACTGCAAATAAATCAATACTTCTCATTAGTTTACCTTATAGGCAGTATATGTATGGCAAATATTTTACCTAATCTAGAAATATTTAGATCATATAACAGTTGCATTTTTAATGGATTCTGGCAGTGAAAGTAGTTTCAATAAAAAGTTACTAGTTCATATATATGCTAATAAGAATTGATGAGTTCTATCTTACTGTTTGGTGCAAACTATTTGGAAAGCTAGAATAAATTCTTAGTCAATTTATTTATAAAATTTAAATGGATGTACTTATGAGATCTTCAAAATATATTTTTATGTTTGACAATTTCGTTGTTTTCTCAACATTGCATTTATTATTTATAATTTATATATTATTTCTAAGCTATTTTTATTAATATAAAAAGTTGTATCAGATAACAAAACAAATATAAAAATGTTAGTTTACACCAAGAACAATTATATTTCTTAAGAACAAAGAACTAAATATGAAATGGGGAATCATAAAGAATTATACATTTTTAGGAATTATAAAGAATAGTTTATATAAAACTTGGTAAAACTCTTATTAAGTGTGGGTATAACTATAACTAATAATGATATTTTCCTCTAGAATTTGAAATATGGGCATTTGTACAATAAAAATTTACAAAGCAAAATAAAAAGTAACATAAAGCAGATGATGTAATTTTAACTGTAAATAACTTATTATATAACCATATGTCTTATAAATAGTAGTTTGTATATTATATCAATCCAACTTAGAAAATAAATTTACATAGCTTTCTCTAGAGTATATCAGATGATAATATCCATATAGACATTAATTAACACACATAGTGTATACTATAGTACAACAGTACAATAGATGTAAAATTATATATGTGCAATTTACAAAATTCCAAATTAAAAATATAGAGTAAATAATATAATTATCATAATCAAACAATTATTTCCAATAAAAAACAAATAGGGAGTCTCATCAGCCAAGATATTGGTATGATCATCAAATAAAATGATATATAAAAGCATCCAGAATTTATAAATAATTAAATTAAATTTATACTAATTCAAAAACAAATGAAATATTATTTAAGCCTAAAAACAACACAATTCTTCCATGAAAGTTTAATTCCTCAGATAATATAATTGTAAGCCTGACTGTTGTGTTGTAAATGGAATAAATAATTGCTAAAAGTAAATATTGAATAGAATGTAATATATATATATCTAATAATTCTATTTAAAAATATAATAATTAATCTCTAAATATAATACATTAATTTACTAATAAGTAGAATTCGACTATGAATACTAGGTATTCAACTATCTATGTATATTGTTGTATTAGTTATGGCTGCCATTTTCAATCTGTATATATTATTGATATTTTGTAACTTTAAAATGTTATTGTATATACTGTTTTGAATCTCAATAACTTCAATGTAAAGTGAAATAACCAAAAATTTGAAGCACAAATATATTTAAATGGTTTCCTAGTATGCTATTATCGATAATTAAATGTTAGTATTTGATCCAAAATGTTATTATATTGATCTCAAATATCAATAAATTAAACTATAAAGACACAGCAGATTTGCTAGCATGCAAAGCGTGATTATAATCAATTTTTATGTTTGCAGCCGGATAGGGCAAGTAGGTAATGCATTTCAATGAGAGATATTTAGAGATAACTTTCGTTGTCCTATTTTTATGAATTTTACAGTTTATACCTATGTTCCATATTGATCGATACATTAATGTATTTTAAACAGAAAGTATTGTAACAATTACATCTTGGTGCCATATTTATATATATTTTTTGTTCAATGACTGTACTATATATATCATCATTATAATTTTAACTTTTTAAATCTTGGCATACTTTTTATATCAATGTCTTATTTTTTAATGGCTATACTTCCTATCAACAATGTCATTTCAAACTTTTTTTAGGAGTTTGTTTCTTGGCTTTTATTTTTGCAACACTGCTGTTTCTGCTTAGATATCAATTCAATTTTTGAAAATAATTCTATATTAATATAATTTTATGCATACAATATAAATAATAATTATTTTGATTTTTCACATATGATTAAATTCTAAAGGAATTATATCTTTTCTAAATAGTGAGAGTTACATACAATTTTGTCAATTTTTATTTAAAAGCTTGAATATGGAAATAGCTACATTTGACTTAATCTCATATGATTTTCTTTCTAATATGTCATTAGTTTTATTTTAACTTAAATCTGAACTTTTATTTGGTTACATATTAAAAAGTAAGACTAGTGTACCACTTTTATTGATACAATTTCAGCATTTATTCAAAAAAGATAAATTTTATGTAAAAAATGTATTTTCTGATAAATCTATCAATCAACTTGTCTGAGGGAAATAATAAAAATAATAATAATTAGAAGAAATATTTTTTAATAGCAATTGACCCCTTTTAAAAAAGTATATAGAAACTTTTTCTAAAGTTTATATTAGGTGTATTCTGTTCCTTAGCGCTTGGGGATTATGCTGATACCAAAAAATATGTATTTTAATGCATTCTAGCCTGATTAGTAGTCAAAACTAGGCTTATTCTTCTTAGCATTAATGAATAGAGCTGTTAGCATCTCTCAAGCTAATTGCTGATGCTCTTATTTCTTGGCTTGATGATGCTACTGCATCATCTAATAGCCTTTTTCTTTCTCTCTCTATTAGATGAACAATCTGGCTTAATCCTACAGTACATTTTGGTTATGCCAATGATGAGTCATCCACATTTGTGCAAGGCGGGAAAGGCTGTAAAAATGTAGAAATCTGCACCTGAATTAGAGCTACAGTAATATATAATTTATACGAGTATAGCTTAAATAATAAAAAAGTGTTTCCAATAACGAAAATAAATTGTTTTGCCTACATTTAAGCTGTACTAGGAATATGAAAAAGGGAGAAGAAGATGTTTTTTTCATATTCATCTGGCTTAAATGTAGGCAAAAAAAATAATAAGTTCTCTAATTCAGGAGCATATTTCAATAGGTTTACTTTTTATATCAGTGTTTTATATCATATGTACATTTGCTCAGAAAATCATAACTTTTAATTAGCTGGTTACAATATATTGACTCATAATTATAGTGATAAAATAATATAAAATAAATAGGTAAGCAAAGTAAAATAAAAACAATAAATATATATACATATAGGTAAATTTGAGAAGATTACATTTTTTTGGGGAAGGTGACAATTTTCAAGTACTGGTGGGTGGTTGACTCTACAAGTTAATTTCGAGCCCTGCAAGTATTACATAATACATAATAGGAGACAACAAATTTGTTTAGTGCAAATGCATTATATAATATTACTTTATTAAAACAAAGTTAATAAATCAAAGGAAAGATTAGATTTGTAATTAATAGAAATGCAAATGTTATTACTATTTTTATTATTATTATAATTGTATATATGTCTATTTATCCATTGTAATGATACATTTTATTTTTCATTTAATAATAATTATACAAAAGCCTTATAGTGTCTTGGTGTATGGTGTATTATTAATATTATGTCAGCTTATTCTATAAGTCTGGTCTCCTAGTGAGTGTATTACCCATCAAATATGAAAATGCCAACCAGTTTAGTGATAAATTTAGAGAGAAACAGTTGTTATATATGTTTAATCTCAGAGCTTTTTATCATGCAAAATTAAATATAGAAAGTGAAACTACTGGGAATTTTCAATATAGATATATGGATGTTTCAAAAAATGGGGAAAATGTCCCTAAATCATGTGTCAGACAAACATCACCTGGCGGGCTTATTATACAAGTAATTGCTTGGTACATCTATAGAAATTCTATAGGTAACTGTAGAATCTATAAATAGATATTTGGAAAATTTAAAACTATGTTTAACTTTGAAATATTATAGAATATGTTTATGCATTTGTTACAATTCATTTTCTGTTACATTGGTAAACTTGGTCTTTTTTTTAAAAGCTGTTATTTAGCTCTGATATTGAATATAAGTCATCATTTATTTTCTATCAACACCAAATATTTCATTCTATAATGGTAATTTAATTGTTATATTATATGACTATTTAATAAAAAGAACAAAAAACTTTTTCTTTTTTTTTGTTTAAGGGATATTTTTTTAATAATTTGAAATAAAAAATAAATTATAGAACTAAAAAATATAACATATTGCCTAATAAGACAATAAATTCTATTATAAAGGAACACTCAAGTTTAAACAATTAGACATATTTTTGAAAATTGTTTTTTATGGCACACTTAATAAAATTGAAATTGCATATTTAAAATAAAGTACAGTCCCGGTCAAAGATTTAGCATAATTTAAAAAATAACAGTTTTTGTCATAGTACATTTTTGCATTTTATCTGACTGAACTATCATAGTATTAACAGTCTCATATTTGTAATATATTATCATATTTTTTTAACATGTTTTAATGGTTTTATTACATTTTTTTCCATACATACTCAATTTATTATAATTTTTTTTAAATATGCTAAATCATTGACCAGGACTGTATACAAATAGAATCATAATATAAAATTATGGTGTTATTATACTAAGTTTTTATTATAAATGAATTTATTTTTTGTTTTTGACATTATCATTTCATTTAATTTAGTTTTTAGGTTAGATTAATATAAATAAAATATTTAAATTTCACAAATATTCTATAATACATATAAAACATAATATTATGATATATATACTTTTTCTCAAAATGAATGGAAATATCACTATTAAAAGTAGAAAGCATTGATTCCAATCAATAATTTTATTCAACTTATATGGCTTAGTTCTGCTGAAGCATACAAAGCTCTACATCCAATAGTTTGAACATCCAATCAAATCAGGCTTATACAATACAAATATTATCATTCAACAAGCAGCAAGCACACAGTGCTAATAAATAGACAGCTGATGTTCATGTCTTAGCACAAAGGAGGCTCCCAACATTAAAACTAATTAGTTTGGTTGCTTGTCTGCAAACTGCAAAGCAAACTGCAGATTTAAAATCGAAATGTTCATTATCATTTAGTAGGTATGACTTTTCATAATTGTCAGAATGAATTGAATGGAAGAAAGGTACTTTAAAAAGGGTTTGGTACTCAGTTTGTTGAGAAATAAATGATCAGTGTTAGAAATTTTACAGTCAGTTGAATGTTCCAAGAAACATGACAGGTTAAGAGATCGTAACAGAGGAAAGTTCAATTTTGCAATATATAAACTGGAAGGCCCAAACAGACCATGCACCAAAAACCAATTGACTTCTTGCAAGATTTGCAACAATGCATCATTTAGCAAGTGCTCAACAACTAATGCATTATTGATCAAAAATAAAATTTAAAAAATACATAAAAATAAAATATTTCCATTATTTTTGAGAACCAGTGTATTAATAAATATATCATTTTTTAAATATAATGTTAATGTATATAGCCTGTAAATATAATTTGTAGGTATATAAAATAGACAGGAATTTCTATTGTTAAGAGAATTAGTTATTTTATTTAGCTGGAAGTTCCATAATAATTTGTAATAGCCACTATCTGTATTTAGAAAATATATATAATAATATTATATAATTATATATACTTAGTCTTAGAAAAGAATCAAATGGTACTTTTAAGAGTTTTTTATATAGTATAAGTTTAAAATAAATAAAAAGTGAATTATAAAAAATATAAATTTTAAAGTAATTTTATTTTTTTATTTTATATGCCCTTTAGTTTTAATTTAATGAAATATCTAACTAGTATTAATTTGAAATGTGGGTTTTATTATAGTATATCTATAGGAACAGGATAAAATATAACCCAGTCAAAATGTAAGTAATTAGCTCAAAATATAATAATATTATTTTACTATTTAACCAACAAGTAACACTAGGCACAGTGCAATTAATATACATATATATATTTATTTTTTTTTGCAAGAAAAAAACTGTACTTGGTCAGTTGGTATATAAAATGCTGAGTACATGAAGGACATGAATACTAGGTAAAAATTTTTTACTGAATGGTTAATAGCAGGTTCTATTCTTTTTAATTCAAAAATGACAGTTTAATCAAGTAAAAATATATTTAAAACAAAAATAATATTTTAGAAAAAGAAATAAAACATTTAACTTGTTTAAAAATATAACTAATAAATTGAATAAGGCAATATCCCATTTCTGTTGATTATTTTATGAAATATTTATTTACAAAAACATTACAAATAATTAAAATAAATGAATATTTTGTTAAATTGTGGTTTAATAAAATAAAAACAGCCAAAAATAATTTAATGTGGGGAACTTGGAGATAACCGTAACTTTAAATTATATTTTGATTTAATATTTAAATATTTATTTGTAAAAACAAAGTTAACACATAGAATGGACACTCAATTTATTTAAATAGAAGTTTTTATTAAACCAATAAAACTATATTATATTCTTTATTTGTCATTAATATTTCCCTGCCTAGTGAATGATAATGAGACCCTATTTACTTTTAAAAAGTTTAAAAAATGTTCTATATACTCAAGTTGGCTATCTTAAAGTATATTTGGTCAGAAGTCCATAAACAAAAAATCATTTGTGCCCCTGTTATAGTAATTGTGTTATTAAATATTAGTATTACTATTAGTAATACTGTGTTTCTTTGTATTACATATTTCTTAAATTGATTTGTAGTATAGAGTTATTTTCTGAATCATATTTATCTCTTGATCTTATTATTCATCTAGAAATTAAATTTTAAAAGAAGTAATAATTTAACTAGATTGCTTAGCCTGCAGCTGCAGAGCCAGGCCCAGAATGTTTAAGGATAAGGACAAGATTGTCTATAGTTATACACTACATACAGATTGACACATACATAGTACCTATTCATTAACATAAATTTCATTAATCTATCAGTATTGGTATATATATTTTTTCTCAGACCTAATAGTAATGTAGATTAAAAAAATGGAGGGTATAGAGTGCTGCCTAGTGGTACTTAAAATATATCACTGGAGTGCTGCCACTGCTACTTTAATATATATCACTGGAGTGGCACTAAGTGGTACTTTAATATATATCACTGGAGTGCTGCTAAGTGGTACTTTAATATATATCACTGGAGTACCACCACATTATATTTCAATATAATACATTGCGCTATGTTTTATTTATAGGTTGATATAAACAAAGTGTAAATAAAATAACATAGATTTTGTAATTAATATGCCACATTAATGTTATACATTCAAAATAAATGATCTATTTTAGAAATACATTTGACATTAATAATATGTTTGCAAAGTCAAAAATATATATAAATTGGTATAATTTATATGATTGTCATTGTTAATGAATAGGAAAAAACAGTTTGAGTAAATAAATTCTATATTCTGTGTGTTTTAATATGTATTACTTAATTTATGAGCGGCACTCATAAAAAATACCATAGTTCTTTTAAATTTAGTACCATTAGGCGGTACTCAATTATAGGACCACTGAAGTGCACTGTATAACTGGCCTAAAAAACATCTGATTATTATAATTATAAAATCTTGTAATCTTGTAATATTATACAGTATACAGTCACACAATGGAACTTTAAGTAATCACATTCACAGTAAATTAAAATACCTAAAATACACATTTATTAAATAAAATTAGTCAACTAAAACGGACCTTTAAAGAGATAATATATTTCTTAATTGAAAAATACAATTTTAAACCACTGGTTGTTAAGATAAACAATTATTTTAAAAATTGCGGCATTTTGAAAAAGGACTTAAACAAAATTACTGGTAGAAACATAGAGTAAGTCTGTGATTATAAAAAATAATTCTTTTAAGTTTAATACAAATATATATACAAATGAAGAGTATAACTATTGTCATTTATAAATATTAGTATGTATGTTTTCTATAAATTTATTTACAAAAATAGAGTATTATTAATATTTATAAAGAATATTATTTACAAATGGTATCCGAAATGACATACATTAACTTCAATATATATTAAATCATAGACTGCCCGGTTACTTATGCCTCCTAAATATATAACATAAATAATTATTTCGTACATTCTATAACTAATATTAAAATAGTAACATCCATTAAAATATTTAAAAAAGACAACAATATAATTAATTTTTGTTGCATATAATAATATTATCATTCAGTTATATATTTTTTTTAAAGTCTAACACAACATATTTGTTCAAATTTTTGTTGAAAATTCAATTTTAAGCCCTATATGTACAAATAAAATGTCTGTCTTATTTGCTGATAATATGAAAAATTATTCGTCCTCTATTTTTATGCCAATTATATATGATCGCACAAATTAATTAATCAATGATGACTGCTAACTTTAAAAATAGTATTAATAATAAAATACTAATTTAATATAATAGTCGGTTAAAATGAGAAAATGCAATTATGGTTTTGAAGAAAACTTTTCTAAACATTACATAATAGGTGCAGGTTGACTCGATTTGTTAAAAAATGTAATGTTTGCTTCAATTTAAAGAAAAGTATAATTTAACTATTTACATAGCACTGGGATATATAATGGAAATAAGACAATTATAAAAATGTATAGACACACAAAGAATAAATGATATATTTTACATGATATAATCAAGAACTACATTTTGTTCAGAATAAAAGAATACATTTTTTGTTTAAGTGTAAGCTGGAAAAACATATCTTAGATCTATATCTAATCATTTAGCAATCATGTGCACATTCACATTTTTAATATAAATAGTTTACTCAAATTATAGAACTGACTGAGTGTTTTGCCAACCTAGCAACCTTTTTGAGAGAATACTCATGTATATTAATATGTATATATACACTATATAAAAAGGTAGGGAATCGAACCCTTTAAACATCTCAGTCAAATCTCTTAGTCTTATTATATAAGCATAATTCAGACATAACTTTAAAAATTTGT
>JAYRBW010115345.1:0-17632 GCA_036023295.1 Invenusta paracnida
AAAGTAGAATGAATGTAAACACATGCGCGCGTCTCTTTTATACTCTTCCTGTTCTGTCATTGGCTGGCCGTACTCGATCGTGATTGGTGAGGGCCCTCCCCCCTGTCACGTTATTGGTTTCGTGCTCCTCCTTCCCTACTACTCTAGGTAAGAATTATACTTTAAAGTATTTGCATCACTGCCCCCAGCTATAATCTTATTTCAATCTGTTTGTTTCTATAACCATTTATACAAGGTTCTATAAGTATATGTTTTCTAGCCATCATTAAAATATTTTAGTATAAATGCATGGTAGGTACCAATTTTCCGGGATAAGTGTCTGGGTCTTCTATACTATATTCCACCGGGATAAACGACTTAGTATATATTCTGTTTTTTTCAGCAAATTAAGACACAACTTTCAACCTTTGACTTTTTATTTAAAATCTTGCATTTGCGCCGTTTTAAATAGGTGGTGCTTATAGCCGACCCTGTGTGTTTACGGTCGCAAGTAATTTATATCCTTTTTTCCTGTCAACGCACGATATCTATATTTTCTTCATTTGTAAACTCATTTCATCTCAAATCAACTTTGCTCATCAGCTACCCAATAGGTTTAAAAGTACTTATTTTTTCCTATATCCGCAATCATAGAGTAATTATGTAGATAGAAAATGAGTAAAATCAAATTAACTTTATACTTAAATTTGGAAAATTTAATGGTTTTAAGAATTTAATTCGTGAGAAAAAACCCATGAAAGAAAAGTTGAAATATAGACTTGCTGCACCAGTCTTTAATTTTCAGTGAATTCCATTCCTATAAGAATTATTTTCGTCTAGAGGTGAGCATCTACCATTTCTTCTGTATCCTCTTATTTTTGTTCATAGCCCAGAATACGTCTGGATCAGCCAGCTGTTTGATTCCGTGGTCTTCAGTCGAGAGTCCGACAAGTTCAAAAGCTATAATTACTGAACTAATTCTTACGGTCTGTTTACCATAGTTTCCACAAGTGGGACAATCACCATGGCTGTACTTCGAGCGTCTGGATAAACTGTTGGCGTTTGAATTTTACATACATCGTGGGTGGTAGGTGATGTCGTAGTCATACTCTGCCAAGGTCATTATCCATCGTGCCAACAGACCACTACGATTTTTTCATTTTTTAATCAGGTTTTTCCCATTAGGCTTTTGGACTATGACGATGGGAAAATTATATTTGCTAAGTAATGGCTCGATAACGTCTCCGTCTAGCATCTTGCGTATTAGCTCTTTTAGAATATGTTTCCTAAAAGGAGGTATGCGACGAAATGGAACCTTTACTGGTGGGTGATCTCCGGTGTTGATTTTATGCTGAACTAATGTAGTATAACCCATGTCATTGTCGTGCTTGGAAAATATGTCTTCATATTCCATCATTAACTTGAATACTTTAGATGTCTGCATTTAAGTAAGACATTTGTTTTCGATATCCAGTTCCTTCAACCATTTGATTCTTCTAATTGGAGTATGTTCCCGCGATATTGTCTCTTTCTTTTATGCAATCTTCTGGATCCGTCCCTTCCATGACTTCCATAAAAGTTCCAATCTGTTGATCCTTTTTGATTCGAATGTAATAGTTTGTAACGTTAAATTGTCAAATTGGGATTTTATCGCCACTGCTAATTATTTACCTTGCTATCAGAAATCCTTACCGTTGTTTATCGTTCCTCGGGTCCCCTTCAAATAATAGTGGACTTCTTGTCTGCGTGGTATCATACCTTCCTTCGATAAGAAAATCTTCTCCTGGAACTATGGTAAAATCTTCGTTTGCTGTTACGACCATCAAGTTTTGGGGTTTGAACTCCTCTTCGGAATCTTCCTACTTGGTCACCTCAAGGTAGCATTGTCGTTTAATAATTCATTGGCTCAATTCTATTGTCAAGAACCGAAGAAGTTGTATGGCTTGCCAGCTGCAGGTTAGTGGAGTTGAATTTGGGGGGGATTTAGTCCATTTTAATGCAGAACCACATTTCTCAACAATGAACTCATCGCTTTTGAATAGCAAGCCAATACCCAAAAGACAAGGGGTTACACAGTCTGTGACTACGACGAAAACCTGTGACAAATTTTCACCTTCACATTCTATCTGATGTTCGCATTCACCAACCACATGGAGTTGTGTTCCATTGGCTACTTGTAATTCATGCTGGGAAATTTCCAGTCTTGATAAGGATATGTTAAGTTTATTGAAGGTGTGCTCATTAAATATACATGTAAATACACCAGTATCGATAGATGCTAAAAGAGGTTGACCTTCAATACGGATAAGTGTTACGTTGCTGATTAGTCTACGATGAGAGATATCTGTTCTTAACTCTAAAGCTTACTGGAGGGACGGGTGTTTAAACTGTACTACAGGTACAAGCTGCCCCCTTTCTTGCCTATTGGAATGAGTTGTAGTTCCCCACTCTTTTCTCTTGGGAACCATCTGGTCGTGGAAATATTGATGTCCCTCTGGAGTTTAAAGTTCGTAACGAACATACTGTAGAGGTGTGTCCAGGCTGACCACACTTGAAGCAGACAATCGTATTGACTGAATTTTGGTTGAAAAAACATTTTTTCTGTGATATGATTGTTCTTTCCACAATTATGGCATGAAGATAACAGATAAGGCTCTGTCGGGGAAGTGTACACTTTTTGTAGTAAGTGTGCCTGAGGATTTGTCATTTGTGAAGGACCATAAGAGGGTGATAATGTGTTCTCAAACTGTCTTTGAGGATATTAAATGTTTTTGGAATCTGTTTTTTGGCTGTACTTGATTACTCGACATATTTCTACGATACGAATAGCAATCTCTTTTGATATGACCAGATTGCTGACAAATTGGATTGGAAACCCTCACTAGTTCTCTGATATCGTTTCCTTTATTACGAAGTGGTTGTACGAGTAAATTGGGAATGTCCGAATTTGTGACTTTGGTGCACACGCTGTCTCTCTTGCCATCTGAATATCTGTAGCTCTAAGGACTACCTGCTAGATAGTGTTTAGATTCTGTTCAGAAAAAGTTTTTCCTTAAGGAAGCGATCTGATAAATTTGAAATAAACTTATGTACTGCAATTGTTTGTCTGTTAGCCACTCCTAATTCTTGGGAAAGCATTGTTTAGTAACATCAAGACCCTGTCTCTGTACTGACTAAGCTCCTCTTCCCATTTCTATGAAACATTTTCAAACTCACTACGAGCAGCTAGGGTACCATGTTGTGGCGCAAATTGCTACAACAAAATAACTCGCAAGGCCTCGAATCCGAGGTCTTCCATAGGATCTCTAGCAATAATTGCATCTATTGCCTTATTGTTTAGATATCTCATCAAGGACCTTTTCCTCTTTTGATTTTGTATAATGTGCATCTCATCAAAGTATGCTTCTGAATCCGCTACGGCCAACCTCTTAATGGTTGTTCTTTTAGGGTCAAACATCTTTGGTTCTCCCCTATCCCTTCTACGCTCTACGGCGATACCCTCTACATGTCTTTCGTTTTCCTCCTATATTAATACTCTTATCTATTCCTCTATCTCTCTCATACGGTCATCAATTCTGTTTCTAGTTAGCATAAACAGATACCAAAATATTTGAATTTATTTATTTGTATTATTTGGGGAAACTTTACAATTTAATTAGGATCAAATTATATTTATTAGAAAATATATAGCAATACTGTGTAATAATAAGCAATCAATATATAAGACTATATATATGAATGTGCAATAACAAATACTATAGCTATATAGAATTACGGTACCATGTAATATATTGTGCAACTTATATTACATTATAATTACGTATAATATCAAAAAAATGTGCTTATCAATGTTGGATTATTAACAAACTTCCTATTTTTAAATGTTAATAAACTATGATCAAGTATAGTATAAAGTACACTATTTTCCAAAATAAATGACACAATAGCATAGAGTACAACTAATTTAATCTAACATTTTGATATTCCTATCTCGGAACCAATCAGATTAATTATTAAATCAATACGAAAATGCTTCAATCCGCAGTTGACTTCATCGATTAAAAATATCAGCCAATGTTAATTGCCTTTTACAATCACACTATATCACAATAACGCAGTTTGATACGTTTGTGTCATTTATTTTTAAAAATAGTGTATAGTGCTATAGGTATATTAAGTCTAGCCAATGTATTTTACACAACAAAAATAACTACTTCTGTTGATATAATTATATACGTACTTTATTGAAACCCGATATGCATATAAAATTAAAACATATTCCCATATATATGACAATTTATACGTTTATTGATGTATGTTTTGTGGAAAGTTATTTTGATTTATGGTACTGTTCGTCCATGTGGTGCTAGATATTTAATCACGAGAATTGATTGAATTATTTGAGCGAATTGATATTGGGTTGAATTGATTTTTATCTTTTGGTGAAATTAAGTTTTGGGCGATCCTTTTGGAGTTGTTAATTCTGGTGTGATGTTTTGTAATTTGCCTGATGGTGTTTTTTAGAATTTGATTTGAATTTGAATTTTGAAATCTCCATGGGGGAAAATAATAAGTTGTGAAAGAAATTAGAAATTGTCGAGGGCTGAAGAGAGCTTGTAGGGCACCAATGGAAAATGTGATTATCAGTATTCTTGAGTGAGCCCCAGCGACAGAAGTGATTTTCAGTATTCTTGAGTGAGCCCCGGCGACAGAAGCGATTATCAGTATTCTTGAGGGAGCCCCAGCGACAGAAGCGATTATCAGTATTCTTGAGTGAGCCCCAGCGACAGAAGCGATTATCAGTATTCTAGAGAGCTTGAGGATTGAAATCCTATATTTGGTATAAATGTCATCAAATACTAACCAAATATTGAGATAAATTCGTTTAAATTAAATTTTAGTCTGATATCTAATGAGTAATTGGTAATTGGTAATCACTGGCTAATTTTGTAATTAATGTACCTTCCTAAAAATTACCATGATTGTTTTCACTGCCTTAAAGGATTGGATTTCCCGTAGTCCTCGGTACGGTTATTATAATTTGATTATTATATCTAATAACAAATGTATAAATTTTCATGTATATGGGAACAATATTATATAAATAAAATGCTATTTTGTATCGGCAACTTGCCACTGAGAAATTACATAAGTGAACAAGTAACAACATAATAACTTTTATTTATTGAATAAACTTTTTAATTAAGGTATATTATATATAAGGTATATATATAATTTTTTAAATGTTATTATGTTTTTTAATAATTTTACTACTTATATTCACAAAAAAGTATTGTACAACTCATATGCATTAAACAGTTGCATGAAAATATTTTTAGAAGCAGCTTACGTTTTTTATTTTAATGTAGATATTACTCTGAATAATGCTGTAAAGCTTCATAAATAAAATGATAAATAAAAGGAATTTATATAAATCAATTTTCATTTGTATTTAGTTCTATACAATACTATACTATACTATACTATACTATACTATACTATTCACATTAGTGATACAATTTATAATTAGTTAATTGTTTTTTAAAGCTCTTAGTACCTTCCAATTGCAAAATTTTGCAAGGTCTGAAATTAAGATTATTTAGTGCAGGATTATGTATATAAGTTAAATCTTTTTATACTTTGACATTTTGTTTCCCACAGCGGCATATTACAGATTTTTTCCTGATTTTCCATAGATTCTAAAAAACACTAGTTTATAATCATTATTCTAACGATGGTAATTATTTCATTGAACACAACCATCTTTATGTATGAAAATGTTCAATTCAACAAAACATGTTTTAAAAATACTTGTTGGTAGGGTCAGTTCTATATTTTCAATAAACGCACTATATATATAAAACATGAAAAGATCAAAATAGATTTACGATATTCTTATGGGATGAATCATGGTCATGTACGCACAACTGTCGCTTTGATTAATAATATGACGCAGAACTTTTATTCTGACGTCAATGACATCATTGGCCTCCGCATTATAAAGTTCTCAGTACAATACATTATATTATGCATATAATATAGTCCACATTCCAAGAAATTACTGTAAGAGGCATATATGTTTCATATGTTATAAACTAGTGGAATTACACGGGAATGTTTGCGCACTTAGCTCTGAATTTTTTTCAAACGATCTTTAATGTGCATGTTTATGCCATGTATTTACATACATACCATAGATTGGAGTACAGTAAAGTAAAAGTATGTTTCGTATGTAATGGTAACATTTTATGTACTAATCAGATGAACTATTTTAAGTATGTGTGAACACAAACTGCATTTTTCTTTTCGTTATTTTGAATAAAGATCGTGTGTAGTTATGATATATATGATTGTATCGTTAGTATAACAGTAGACTTCCCTATATAATAGAGAAGTTGCGATGGTATGCTAGAAATATTTTAAGAAACTCATTTGAAATGAATTTTATTTGGTAAGGAAATATTCAACTCTTCTACTAGAAATTCGTACAATTTTAGTTGATACTAGCAATTAAATTTAAATTTTCCGAAAGTAGAATAATAATATAACTTGTATCATATATGATATAAATCATTTATTATATAAAGTTCGTTTTCTAGACAAATGCATGTTAAAAATGTTCCCATACAACCATTACAATTTTTGACTTGTTCTTATTTAGTATGAATTCTGTAAAACATTTTATTTATAATTTTATGTTAACTTCTTTTTTACTATGTATATATATAATATGTATATATAATATTTAATAATAATATGTATAATAATATATGTATATAATATGTATATATATATGTATATATAATATATGTATAACAGTTACTTTGAGTTTTCATTAAAATATATAATTTAATTATTAGATAGAAACACAATTGTCCCTGTATAGGCACATAAATAAGGGAAACCACATGAAAATGTGTTATTCATTTAAAAAGGATCTTTTTAATTAATAAATTTATTTGAACACATTTTCATGTGATTTCACTTATTTTTATAATTTTATGTTGATCGTTAAACTTGAAGTTCTACTATTATAAATATATAAAAATGAAACAACTTTTTATTTTGAAACTGCTTAAAGATGGAATGTAATGTATTATTTCCATCATGTTATAGTGTAGTTACAATTTAGTTACTAATTTTAAAAATTCGTACAGATAAAATAGCTTTACATACGTATATATATATATATATGGGCTAAATAGATGTGCATGCGATATACAATATAACTTTTTAGGATGGCTTACAACATGATAACATTGTTTTTATGCTCATCAAAATTTCAAGAATAATTTACTATTAAAATCAAAAGATATAATCTATGAATAAGTCATTAAAAGTCTTGTTATATTGCGAGTATGAAAGGCATGAGTTATATTTTAGAAGTTTAAAAATATGTATCAACCAAACAATAATAAATACAATTATTAAATTAATTTTAAGATAAATATATGTACACATACATAAACAAATATTTTAGCTTTCAACTGAGTAAAATATCTTATTTAACAAATAGAATATAGATACATTTTTGTGGAAATATTTGACTTGAAAGTTGTACACTTACAGCTTCCTACTGTCTGAACTAATCCACTGTCCTGATTGGTAGTCGCTAATTTGCATAAATGATTTACACCTTGAATTGGGCGCTAAAAAATAAACCTTTTGCGTAGCATCAGTTCTTAACTTTATATTCATAAATAAATTAGAAAGAAAACTTTCTATGTTACAGGAAATAAAATAAATCATCTTATAACACATATACATTTTAGCTTGAATTCATGTTTAGATGTTTTAATGTCGAAGTCTACATGTTTATCAAAATCAATTTGCTATGATTTAAAATAGTTGTTTTACTTGTATATCTTTTTGTAAAATACGAAATGTATTTATACTAATAAGCGTTCTAGTTTTTATATTAAATAAAATTACGAAACCCTTATAAGAACATCCGATAAACAATATTTGGCTAATCGAATAATTAGAAAAACACATAGAATTTAATGCTTTTTGATAATAGAGCTTCAATTGAAAATAATACAGGATAAATTGAATTCAAGTTTTCCCGGGATATATGTATTGGTCAATTGAATATGTTAATGGTTCTAAGAAACAATAATTTAATATTTCAATCAAAATTTGATGTTACTTTAAACAATAATTTAATTCTCTATAGTTTATTAACACTAAGCATACCTTCCAAAAATTCTAAAACTAATTTCATTATTAAGATATATACAAAGATATTATATAAGATATATATTATTATATCTTTGGATACGTACTTATTAATGAAAATGATAACATTTTAGACATACATTAAAAATATACCTAAGTAGGTATGTTTACAAATTATTATTATATAGTATGGCATACTCATATTGTATAGACTATTTGAATTAGAAGAGTTACATTTCTATGAAATTTAATATATTTAAAATAAAATATTGTATAGTAGAAAAACTTTTATAAAACCAAATAAAAGCGAAAATAATAAAATTCCTGAAGTATTTTAGACACTGCCAATAATTTTCTCGACCTTTCCATAAAAAATATCTGTATATAAAATATAACCAACCCATTATTAGTAATTCTCGAACGCAATTAGACCAGTCATACTTTCTTAAACTTAACTATATTTTCTCAATTTGATCTGTATTCACAGTTATTAGTTTTGTAAGTTGTTCTTATTATATACTATATATATACATATATATACCTTATTTATTGTATTAATATATTAATTATTTCTTTTCTGACGATGTCCACATTAGAACAAAACTTGTCGAAATATACTTCATGAATTTTTTGTCTTGGCTAGCTTTTATTTGGTTTTAAAATTATATATTTACAGAAAACAATTATATTTCTCCAAATATATGTATATATATAATTAGTGAATTCCAATGCTATTTTGGATTTTATGAGGAATTGAAGATTATTCAATTTCCTTAACTGACGCAATTAGGTATTATTTTATCATTTCCGAAAATTCTATATCACTTATCCTCGGTTATTTCATAGTTTTGATGAAACTAATTTATTTTATCATATTTTTTTATACATACTTAGAAAACAATCTATCAGACAACATTCTTTTGAAAATATGCATATATTTAATATGTAAATATATTATTCATCTATATTAGAATAATTATAAAAAGGAAGGCTTAAGCATTTCGTAATTTTTTAATGTTTTATTGCCACATATTTCTTTATGTAATAAAATATTAAATTTTTAAATAAAGTAATACGTAAAAATATTAATACAACCTGAAGGATTTTTTTTTTTATATTTCGTTAATTCAAACATATAGTTCACAATATATGTAGACACATAAAAGGTGATATAATAATATTAGCAATTTATTCCTTTTGTAGGGTCCGTTTAAATTACTTTTCTACTGAAAATATGTTATTAAGTTTTCAATATCCTCTGTTTGACATATTTTGTAAGCATAACAAATAAAAATAATTTGTAAATTATAATAATATTAAATATAAGTTTATTGGTATAGAACTTGTTGATTTATTTGAAAGTTTAATAATTGTTTTGATTCTTAATGACTTGTATTTTTAAACCCCAGTTTAAAAATAACACGTTTTCATAATAATTGTTTTTCATAACTTATTATTAGAGTAGGTACTTAAGTGTTTTTTTAATATACATATTTTGATACACGTACTGCATATTTCTCATAAATTACGCAGGTACCAATCAATTTAATTCGGCGCCACTCTGATTAAGTTAACACTATACCAAACGCATACAGGAAACGTATGTATATTGCGTATAATAACGCAAAGTATTATCAGAGATAAGTAGTAACTAGTATTTCGTATTATAATATATATACTATAAGACGAATACAAGTTTCTAAAGAGTTCAAAATATTAATGCTTCTTAACAATACCGGGTACTTGGCGAAATTTGATGAACAGCTAAATACTTCAATCACCTTTTATTAATGTGATATTGTCAGTTTAAGTATATATGAAAACGCTATCCGCTTACTTATCAAATTCAAGAAGTACACCAATGTCCATAATTGTATACAATATAATACAGGTATTTAGGTATATACATACGCACAATTCGTTCGCTTTGTACAAAAAAACTTTTTATTAGAGACGATGCCACTGCACGTCATATGAACTTCTTTAAACGTTTGAACTTTGTTCGAAAACTTGTTCTAAAATGTACTGAAGACCACAACCCAAAAATATCGCTTTGTAGATTTGGAGTATAGTTTGATCCACGGTTCAAAAAGATCAGCTGCGTTTCTATACACATGATCAGTCAGGGTGTCTTAGTATAATGAAGTTTCCGCAATTTACATCGCATTTTTAAATGTAGGATAATTTCAAGAATCTTATTATTTTTAAATTAATAATTCATAATGTGAGTATTTTAATAACTCGAAATCAAAACTTTTAGACGAGTTATTCAATAGAAGGGGAAAATGTTGGGAACTTGCTTTAAATGTATAATAAGTATATTTAAACAAACGCGAGTTAAACTTGTAATAAAATAAAAGGATTGAAATAAAATGTTTATTCATTATTTATCCAGATTATTTGCGTATATGGAAAAAATTCAAATAGTTTTTATGATTCATTTAACCGAAATGTTATTATTTATGTCATGATGTCTAAAAAGCGTTAATCCGTCCCTTTTATGTATGTATATCTCATACTTTTTTGTGCATTACAATATATTTTATAATAATGTCAAAATTTTTAACGTAGTAAATTTTTATTAGTTTATGATTTTATGTATAGTTATGTATAATATGAATATTCAAAATTTAACTGAGCCTAATTGATATGTATAAAAATATTTAAATATGGCTCAATATTGGAATTGTAAAGAATAAACATACTTTTAAGTTAGTTTCGATATCGAAGAAGAATATATTATGTATATACATAGATCAATCCATGAAAAGTTTACAACGATTTTTCGATAGATAATTCATACGAGTATTAGGTACATATTGACACTGTACATATTTAGCAATTGTGTATGCAATTCAACACAAAGTGCGTATTAGAATTAATTTGAATAAAATTTTGAAGACTTTTGAAAGTAAGTATTTCATTTATGTAAAATACATATTGTGTTACGTAACCTCATTGTTAACTATTATTTGCATATCATATTGCATAAAAATAATGATTTATGTTCAATCGGCGTATGCTGTAAATTTAAGATGAACCTCACAAGAAAGATATTTTAAAAATCAAATCTGGTGTCGATATCTTACGATATCTCTACATGATGGCTGTAATATCATTCAAATGATACCAAATTCTGTCTAATATTTAAACATTTCGTAATTAGTTTTTAACAAGTCGGAACAAAATACAGTAAGTATAAACACCACATACATCAACAAACATTGAGACAATTTATAAAAATATTCTTCAGATTATTATATACATATTATATATAGACTATAATATAATATGTATATATTCTATATATTATCGACTACCGATTACATTTGACTTCCCATAATTTCAGCTTACTAATATACTCGTATATGTCGAAAAAATATTATTATACTGCTTCATTTTGCATTCTTAATACATTTGTCATTACTTTGTATTCTTCCTTGCTCTATATTTTATAATACTTTTAAGAGGACTTTGAACATGCCTTTAAAGAGGTGTTTATCACCCTCATAACCACCATTTATCATGATAACCTTCTCTTTTATGACATGAACTTTTTGATAGCCTTACTACAATAAATTGCACAATAGTTATTTTCTGCATAACAAGTGCAACGCCAAATAACGGTTCTACATAATATTATGCATTTGTTCCGTAGTACAAAGTATGATTTATACGTGTTTATTTTAGGAGTTTTGACTTGATGCGCAATATATTTGGTTGAAATTTAATATAATTTTTAACATAATGCTCAGTAAGGATTAGTGAGATTATGTTCTTTGCGTTCACTAAACCTATTTTGTAACTAGTGCACCTATTATAATGTCATATTATCCAGTTAGTAAATGGTTTATATTAATTTCAAGTGCATTAGTAATATTCGGTACATGCCGGTATTTGTAATATTGCGCCTTAATTATCATTGTTACACTTTGACTTCGTTCTAGTTATCCGGTAACCTGTTTACATATTTTGATATGTACATATACCTATGTGTGCATTTGCATAAGTAAAGTCTGCATATTTCTAAAGTACATAATATCCCTACAATTAAATGCTTATGCACCAAAATAATTATGATAAAATATATTGCATTATTGTAGTTCATTCGCAGAAAATAATAGACAAACAACAATTTAAAACTGAATGATATATTTATTTGATTTATTTGTATACATTAGTCATGTGAAGTTATGTTATAGTATAACTTATAATTCTGTTTTATGTAATTTTTGTTTTATTATTTGTAAAAGCTTTGAAATTTTGTTAAATAATAAGTTTTATTTCATATTGTTTATATTTCAAGTTCTATATAATAAGTTATATTTTTCATGCTTTTCCTTTATAAGGGCAGGAGGAAGGGGCGGAGGGATATGCAGGACAAGAGGAAGGGCAGGGAAGAGATTAGGAGAAAGGGGCAGGGCAGGGCAGGAGTCAAGGAGCAGGGGACAGTGGTGAGGGGGGCAGGGGATAGGATTGACGGGCCTGGGCAGGAGGGAGGGGCAAGGCAGGAGGGAGGGGCAAGGGACAGTGGGTAGGGGGAGCAGGGCAGGAGTCAAGAGGTGGGGGACAGTGAGGAGGAGCAGGAGACAGGATAGACGAGCCAGGGCAGGAGGGAGAGTCAGGGCAGTGGACAGGGGACAAGGAGCAGGGATAGGCGAGGAGTGGCATGGGAGGGGACAGGGGGCAGGAAGAAAGGGGCCGATGAAAGAATTGAACACTAAATAAAGATGTACTTTTGATTTTGTATTGGTTAAAAAGTTATTTTACTGTGCTTCAGTGTCAAAGAATCTACAAAAGATATATGTGTAGGTATATGTATCAATGTATAATGTGTTTAATATTCATCTATGTTATTTTTTACTTTCTCCTGTAACAACCTTTGCGTAATAGATATAATTTAATTTATCAAATAGTAAGATTATTTTAACTTATTATATTCTAGCCTATAAATTTTAAATAATTAACCAGTTAATTCCCAAAATAACATATTTTGTGTATGATCAATTCAAAAAAATTATAATTGTACCATTATATTTAGATAGTAGTATTATTAATCAATATTTAAACTACATGACAGTTTTTAACTTATATATATTTATATTTATGAGTTGTTTAAATTGAATAGATAGAGCATAATTTACTAATTATTTATTGTTTTAAAAAACAAATAAAATGATAAATACATATAGCAATGCTATTATATACCTAAACTATTAGCCTAATCAGCCCCCAATATGAAGCCCAAAAGAGTCCGGTATCAATAAGGTTAATACGTAAAATATCAAACTATTAAAAATTATATGGATAGATTATTAAAATATTGACAAACAAATTGAAGTATTTTTAGAGTTCTTTCTACTATATAGATACTTATTTAATCGTTGATCACAGAGGGTCAATTTATTTAGGAAAACATTGCAAAATGATTTATTGGCACAGTCTGGGTACTTAATTTTTTACGGAGCTTTGTTAGTTTCGTGAAACTGAAAAAAATAAATGTATTACGATCTAATTAATTTGTTTTAATTTGCTTTAATTTGATAAATATCAATAAATCGATAAAAAGCATTTTTTGTGTTTACGTCTAATATAATGAGTTTTTTTTACTTTCTGATCAAGATTAATGACAACATTAATTTTTTTTAATTTATTTTGTTTCATTTCATTTTTATATATATATATGGTTTTGCTTATAATCTATTTGTCGCTAAATGTTATTTTCAAAGCGTATTTAGAACTTTACATGATTATTATTTTTTATTTTTCGATATATATATAGTAAATACTTCTGCTTATAATCTGTTGTCGCTAAATATTATTTTCACTGCGTATTTTATAGTGATGCGCATGATTAAATAAATCGAATTGCTTTTTCTTTTAAACATATAATTTTTCTTTTTTTAATAAACAAATACATTTAATTTAGATCAGACGTCGCTATTCGACATAACATTGATTTAATTGCATATTTTAAAATATGTTTGACTTTATTTTGAGCATTTACTAATAATTTAATTAAAAGATTATTCTATGTATATTTTTTAATACTAACTAATTTAATAGCTTAAAGTTGAGCTGCAGAGTAAAACAATTACACTACATGCAGATATAACATAAATTGAAAATGCGAATATAAAAAGCGCTTCAAATAATTGCATGTCATTCATTATACATAGTTGCCAACACACTTTCAAAACGATATTTCTAGAAATGCTTAGTATCGATTAAATTATCTGTATGTTCCAACCAACTTAATTGATTTATAAGCTCAGATTACATAATATATTGACTTTATTTTGAACTATGTGATCGAAACACATTTATAAAATTATTTTTATATGGAATATAGAAACTTCAATAATAATCCCTCTTAAGAAATATTGACCCAATGATAAACATAGATTAAATAACATAATATGTATATACAATCGCTGGCTTTTTCCTTTCATTTACTTACATCATACAATTGTTTGGTTATAACATGATTAAAACAGAACAGATACATGGCAATTGCAGATTGATAATACCAATTATATGCTACTTCTGCATAAAAATAAATTTTTACTATTAAATGAAAGACATACGTTTAGACGGCTAACTTTCTTGAAGATCACAAGCAATTAATAACACATAAAATGAAATATGTATAGTAAAGTATATTTAGAAATAGTTTAGAATAATTATTTGCTGTACAAAAATTGTTAAAATTCATAAAAATTATGTTATATTAATTATAATTAACTATTAAAACATGTTTATGATGAATAAAATAGTAAGAATAAAATAAAATAGATTTAATTCATTTAACATCAATATTAAATTTTGGAATGAATATGAATATTTACTATTAGTTAAATACGGAAAATTTAACTGAATTACAATTATTATAAAATCTCATTTAATAATTTATCAAATTTACATTTAACCTATATTATGTATTTTATTGCAAACCATACTTTTAGTATAAAGTGTAAAAATATCATATTTATACGATTTTGTAAGTCATTGAAATATACACAAAAATTAAAAATAGCGAAGTATTTTATTAAATTAATAACAGCCATTCTCCAAATAAATGTACATAGAAAATAATAGAGATACAAGTAATATAATGACATAATTTGAAATTTCATATAATACAGAGATAATACATTATAAATGTATTAGCCTATTTACATTCCTTTATAATACATATATATATATATACATGTGGGCAATATATACAAAATAGATAATAGAAAATAATATGCAAGTATGATTTTAAAACAGATGAACTATGTTATTAAAGAAAAGAAAAATTCAGTTCTGAAATGTGGGACACACATGATATAAATATGTATACCCATGATTGAGTCTTCGGAAGAGATTGCGATTGATAGTTGGAATTCATCTTCTTATTTGAGTCAACCAAATCTGAAAAATGAGATAAAATAATTAATATTGTGTTTAAATTATTTAGAAGTATACATTTTATTATTCATTCATTTAAAATGCATAAGACTTTTACTTTGTAAATAAATTACAATATTGATTTCACCAAAAGATTCATTGTTATAAATAATATGTATGCGTATAAAGTTTAATATTTAGAAATTTAATAATTATATTTGTATATATGTCTTACGAACAACGGATCCACGATAATTTTATATGATACGTGTTCGTTTTTAATCTAGCTATTGCTTTTTGCGTTTTTTACATGATAATTGATTTTTTGTAATAATATATACCGATTTATAGAAAATACAATACCTCTTTTTAAAGCAACAACTTTATATGTTTAAATTTATATTATCCATTTAACTAATGTTCCTTAATTTAAAAAAAATTACAAAACTAATTGTCCATAAAGTTTACTCATAAGATTCATTATTTTTATCAGAAACATATATATAGCCAATAGACTTTTAAAGTTTGAAATCCTAATATAATAACTAAGATATACGGCTATTTAACTTATATATTCTAAAACATATACAAATCAATCTTAACATATTAATTTGTAAAGTGAAATAAAATTGCAGAAATTGACTGATTATCGTACTAAAAGTTTAAATTAATAAAAAAGGGGTGGCATATTACCTGAAGTAACTCTGACAGTGTTCCAGAAAGAGGCTTCGCATGTAAGCGTAGTAGCGCTTGTGCTGTCGGATGATGTGCTCCTTGGCTTCGTAGAGTTGGCAGAACTTGACGTTGTCCTCGACCTCACTCACTTCCACTCCGGCCAATGGAACCGCGTGGATACCGCGAGACGAGTAGAGACAAAAGCAGCAGTTTAGCAGCAGGAAGGAAATCAGGGAACTCGTGCAGTACAACACACTAAACTCTTGAAAACGCATGATTCACGGCAGGTGATAACAATAATTTATATGAACAATAAATTAATATATTGTTATTCTTAGTGCGAGAAGTCAAACTTTTACTTTTTAACACTTGTTTTATAAAGAATAACAAGCTATATTATGATCAGTCTTTTGATTTAACAATCTACATGAGCCTTTATATATACATCCTTGAAATCGCGCGGCATTGTAATCATGTTGCTGTTTGTATGTACCTGTAGGTGAGAGCCGGCCAATCAATTCGTTTGAAATATCGCCTTTTCTTCATAATTGGATAAAACAAAGACACGATTTATACATATTAAAAAGTTCAATAATAAGAATTCTCTTAATTTATTGCATTCATATATATTTTTAAATAGTCTCAAACATTATTTTTAATAAAAGGAAGATTATTATTATTTAAATAAGAATTCACTAATTAGAATTCTCTTAGTTTATATATATATAACTAACAATTAGTTAAGATATTACACTCATTTGTATTTTATTATTGTTTATCACCTAATCCACGATTTACGTAAAAATAATGGAATTTAGTTTAATGTTTTATATGTATTAAAATCAATACATGTTAGTGTTATTATATGCAATTTTTGTTTATTCAAAATGATTGAATTAAATCATTTTTCTCGTAAATATTGAAAAATACATTATCATCTCCAAATGTCTCAATATTCTAATGCGTTTGTTACATAAAATCTTTAATTGGATTATATATTTGTGTTCATCAATTCAGAAATTACCAGTAACCTTCAAGCAACCTATTGGTTTTAGTTGTTTTTTTGTAATTTCGAGTATCCTTCTGAATTCAAATGACTGTAAAATTGATTATTTCCACCTACTCTTAAGATACCCTAAATATATTAAATATATTATATTACAGATTAATAATTAATTCGTAAAATCGTTCCACTTATGCATTCATTACTCTATGTATGAAAAATATAGTTTCCACGAATTTCAATTTAGTAAACGGACAAGCAAATTTATCCAGTTTTATGTTCAATAAAATTTAAAAAGTGACATAAATAACTTTTTAAATTATGTATAATATGTGGCTTACATCGATATTAATATTAATAGGGGGTAATTGTGATCACGCTTTTGCAGGGATACATATTATACAA